>JARKHS020008000.1:37500-65259 GCA_030143305.2 Amblyomma americanum
AGGGATTCGGAAACTGCAAAAGTTGATAACGTCACTAGCATGTCTGGCTTGCATGTTTGTATGTTCGCACTCTGATTTCTCATGTCGTGATATGGCATTCAACAAACCGTTTTGTGGCTGCCTTGCGAGTTTCTGGAGGGTAGGCACACAGCATTGAACGACGTCTGAGATTTTAGTAGCCACCTTAACTTTGAGGAACTTAGAGTGGATCCAATAAATTTGCTCTCGACGAAGCTGCACTCGACAGCGTTCACATTGTTAGTTTTTTTAAAAAGTATGAAACCATCTTTTAAGCTGGGTTGAAAATTTTGATGCTGAAACACAACGTAGTTGATACCAGCTAAAAAAAAATCTTCACCGATGCAAACAAGATCAAAACTCAGTTCCGATTCTCTATAGAAAAGTGCACAGTTGAGCAGCTGCTAATTGTCAGTGCAACTAATGCGGGAACCGCCATGAACGCTCATCTCATCGGAAGTTTCTATAGAAAACGCAGCCTGATTCTCATCGTTCATCAACCTGTCAATTTTACTGTGTCATATTTTTAGTACGGAGTTCGGAGTTAAGACTGTTTTCAACGGTAGACCCAGCATATCATGTGATACAGAGCTTTTAATACGTTACACTTCACTTTAATGTTTCTGGACCGTCGCGGCGGATGAATGGTTTTGGCATTCGGCTACGGATTCCAAGGTCGCGGGCTCAACAGCTGAAAATGCGAAAAGGGCCGTGTGCTGTGTGTTGTCATCGCACGTTACAGAACCGCAGGTGGTCTGAATGATTGCAGAACCTTCCACTAGGGCATCCCTCATTGTCCATGTGTCGCTTCGGGACTTCGCACCCCACAGTTAAGAAAATTACCTTTAAAAATTGGAGGGTACACTTAAGCTCCACCTGGAGGGTTTGACGCGATCGCGTAATTCATTGCCGTTCAATTCTCATTTTTTAGATAAAGTATCTGAACATAAATTTCTAGGTGTCAAATTCAACGAAAAGCTCCACTGGACAGATCACGTGAATTCTGTGCAAAAAAGCATCGCTCAAGCGGTAGGCTCACTCAATAAAGTTCGAGCGTATCTTCCTCAGAAATTAAAACGTCAGCTGTGCTTTGCTTTAATACATTCCCGCTTGCATTACTGCATTCTAGTCTGGGCTGCCACATCCCGATCTAATTTGAAACCTTATTTGTTGTGCAAAAGTAGCCCTTACGATTTATTCATAATTTATCTACATATGAACATGTCACCCAATTCTTCGAAACGGATGGAATATTGAACACTGACACTCTTTACTAGCAACGGCTTTCTGAAATAATCTATTCAGAGATGAAGAGAAACCGTGAATTGTTCCTTTCTGCCTTTTCTAAGAAAGAACCACCTTACAAGTTAAGGCCCCATTCCTTCTTGAAACCCTCAATTAGAACAAACTACGGAATGCAGTTACTTCATGGGCAAATCCCTAATTGTGTGAATACTTACCCTGCCCTAATTGAAATAATCGATCACTGTACCTCTCTGGCTGTTCTCAAGAAGAGGGCTAAATCCTATTTCTTTCACAATTGTAAGACTCTCTGACGCTTTTCTTCAGTGATAGTGCTTCGTTTGTGCTTCCAACGGGATGTCATTGAATTTATGGAACAGTGATTTATGTACTTTCATCAGAAATTCATGCATATTTTGGGACTCGTCATGGCACATTCTGCTTATTTTGCAAATAAAACTAGTTTTATATCGAATTGTTATATACCAACTTGCATGCTTCGATCTCATTTAATTTTCTGCCATATCCTCTCAAGTGAAATGATGTCCTTATATTGTTTCTTTTATGCCAGATGTTAGTACCAGTTCCATACGCTGTGGCTGCTTTGTGCTTGTGTTGCCGAGTTATTAAAGAGCAGCGGCCTAGTCAGGCGGTGTTCGTTCCCTCCTTTTGCCTCTGTTCCATGGCTGCATTGTCAAAATCCTATTAAAAAATAAGCGCAATAATCCTCCACTTTACATTCATTGGTCTCTGGGCGTCCTCAAACCACTCCTTTCGCAGTGGTGCAGCGGTTAAACGATTCGTCGCTGCCCTGCGTTGGCAGGTGCTACCATTTCTGGGGCTTGTGCGACCCAGTTTGCTCTTCCCGAGCCACCCCGCGCGGCCAATCATTATTTTAACTGCCACCTGCCACGGTGGGCAGTTTTCTCACAATGCGGTGGGCAGGTTGTGATGACGCCATAAGGTGAATAATTGCTTCTTCTGGGATTTTTCGCTCGCAACGAGGACGACGACGACGGGTTTTCAGAAGCGGAGCATAGTGGACGTCATCATCATCATCATATCATCGCCATCATATCATTGTCATCATCATAGTTGGGGCCTTCGATATCTGTGCCTGTAACATTTCTGAGTAGGCAGATCTGTATTTTACCATCTGTTGCATGACTGCGTCTTGCAATATTCACTAAGGAGTTCCTTACGACTGCAGATTTCTGCGTAGAAATAGCCACAGTGGAGCGAAGTGAGTGGTTCGTTCATGGTGCTGTTCCATGGCTATTGCAGCACAGAGACGTCGATAAGAGAAGGCAGCGGTCGCAGCGAATCTACTGGGAAAACTGGTTTTTCCTCATTACGATGGTGGTATTCCTCAAGACAACGGTGGAAAGCGGTGGTCACGGAGACTCTATTGATGGTGCACACAGCAGCGGCCCTGAAGAGCCCTCATGGAGGCGCCACAAACTGTGGGTGTTGTTTGGCAACACTCTTGACTCTCGCTGTGTGGTTTCGCCGATGTCGGCGAAACCAAAAATCTCAAAGAAAGAATTCAGCAACATAAAAACGACGTCCGCAACTTCGCAAGAGAGCGCAATCCTGTAGCCGAACATTCCGAGGACTCAGACCATAGAATCAACTTCGAAGAGACCAGCATCCTCGGAACCGAAGCAAATTACCACAAAAGGCTCCTTCTCGAATCCTGACACATCCAAACCACCCACAACAACATCAACCGCACAAAAGGAAACCTGCCCCCAGTGTATGCCCAGGGGCTTCGCTCTGCAACTCAACAAAACAAAGTCGCCATTTGCCGCCTCCCCACAGTGCGACAACCTGACTCACAGCCTTAACCCCCCTTCCTCACGCCTTTCGCATCACAGCTTTCGTTCCTTTGACCCTCTCCTCCCATCCATACTTAAAGACGCTAGCTACTGCCCCCAGTCAGCCCCGATGAAGGAACCAAGCCGGCTTCGAAACGTGGGGTTTAAAATTAAAATTATAGTTTTTTGGTTGGAGATGTGCAGTTTATTATAAATCCCTTGCTTTCGCACGTGTACTCGGTTTAACGTTTGACTACGTTAGATTACTACCACTTTTTCTCTGGCCGTTCCTTTGGCAGCGGACGCATTTTTCGCCCATTCGCGCTCATGCACACGCCCCCCAGAAACCCATTGCATTCAACACCGAACGTCATCACACTGTGTAATTGGAGCTTCTAGGGCTTGGTAGTCGTTATTCATTAATACTGATGCACAAAACTCTATGAACTAAAACTGCTGGTATACAAAATGTTTCACCTATGACTATCAGTATTTTTTTAAAATTAGTTTTCTCAGTTAGAAGAGCGCTTTTTTTACGCGATGGCGTGTACAGCTCGTTCGGTCGAAGAGCCGTCGGCGTGGTAGTAGTAGGCGCCACGTGTCGGAAATAATCAGAGGCTGCGTAAAGAAAAAAATCATTGTTATGTTAATTTGTGGTTCTAGTGATTGTCGATTGATTGGTGTGGGATAGGCGATGACGATTTAATTAAATCATTTTAATTATTTCATTAATTAACGAAATACTGGAATAAGGGGCGTTCAAATGTGTCAGAATGCTCACAATGAACAGCCAATGCTTGATGATGCTAAGTATCGGTGTATATTGTCGTCCTAATAAAAGAATCTTATAAAAAATTCTAAAGACTCGCATCAGCATCAGATGACGCACCAAATGGCGTACGCTATCGCGCCAACTCATATCCGCAGCGTAGGAGTCCTCCAGCGTTTTTGGGATAGCATTGTCAGCGGTACAAGTAATCGAAATTCAGTTAAGGCTTGATAACTAGGAGGTTTGTCAGCTAATAATGATTACCAACTTTTTACCTATTGCTGTCAGGCTCCTTATTTATTTAAAGGAATGTAGCCCACCCTAAGTAATATACATATCAGTTATTAGAATTTCTAGAATGCCATTCTTGTCGTCCCTGCAGGGCAAGCGATTGGGGCCACACAGGGTCGAAACAGAAACCACGCGGTTAGAAAGAGTGCTAGCCACGCCTACGAGCGCGCGTCACACAGCGGTGCAGGTGTGGCGTGCTCCTTTCGCAGCGCTGAGCATGCTTGGACATCCAATGGAAAATGTGCCGGCGAATCTGTGTAATTCATAACAATTTAAAACGAGGCCATGCCTTTCGTCTGCAGTGACCAGAGCGCCAGCAGCTGCTTGAAGAAGGTGCTCTCTCTCTAAAACATTGTGTGCAAATTAACGCTCTTGCATGGAGGGGTATATGACCGGTCAAACAAGAAAATGAATGAACGTTAACTATAGACGGAGACAGCACAGGAACTTGCATCAACACGTCGGTCGCCATCGTCGGTCAGACACAGTGCCCAGTACTTATGGGCAGGCTGCTTCGGAAACACGGCGAGTATGGGTAAAACAGAGGATAGGACCGAGCGTGAAATAACAGGGTCGCATGTGGCGGAGTCCAGCAGTTTAGAATACGCATGCAGGCGTGAGAATTAAAGCGCGTGCTTGCAGAATAAATGCGATTAACCGAATTCAGCTCGCGTGAGTGATTACAAAAAAAATTAATCATGCGCATGATGAAAAGTATGCTCAGATTGACGGGTCTGCTTTTAATATCCTGAAAAGAGAAAACAAAAGAGATGCCCGAGGAATAAACGATTGAAAGTTCGCGCGTCGTTGCGTCTGTCCTGCGGGAGCGCCTGACTACTGTGTGCAGACCGTACCCGTTCAGTTAGTCTGAGAGCACAATGAACCACCAGCTAGCTTAAACGTTCTGCGAAAGCACTTGCACTTCAATGCTACACATTTGTTTCTATAGCGCAGTTAGTGCTGTAAACGATAGCGAATTATTTAAACAGTGTGAAACGTTCGTTTCCCTGTGCACTAAAGCTTTGATTCCTCACACAACCACTCCATGAATCGACCAGATGCAGTGGTGAATAACTTGTTTGAAATGTTGTTTATATTTCTTTCTCTCTCGATTGTTTCTTGTTTTCTTTGCAGCAGTGTAAAGGTTTCGTTGTATAGGACTCTGCGGAATACACGGTGGGTATTTTTTTGTTGCTTTCTCTGTTGTCAGAATAGAAATAATTCCTTTTTTAGCTTTATGGTCTGAGAGTGAATCTACGTAAAAAAACAAAAGCAAACATTAAATAAATAAGCCTGTCATTTGATCCCGTCCTTGTCACTCTCTAATGGATGCCACAGGACCACCCAAATACCAAGCTGGCATCATTTGTGGTTTCTGGACTCTACACGATTATTGTAGGATATAACTTTTAAAAAATCGAGTTGACAACAATCGATCCTTGCCCACAGGGGGTTGTACTGCTCCCCTGACTAATCACAGCAATAAAGAAAATCAACTATTCAGCGTTTGGCTAAGTCAAACAAGCCATAGGCCTCAAAACTTGGCGTCTAATTTGGCCTTGTAATTATCTTCTTGTTTATGTAAGGAAAGTTTCACCAACAGATTATTTTCTGGTCGAGGAGCAATTCTACCTGGCGTTCATGAATGTGGACGGCGTTTCGCCGCCGGCTTCAGTTGTAACCGACCATAGAAGAGGTTTGCCCAAGGCTGCATGGCACAACGAGAGGGAATTAGACTGCAGGCATACGCACCAGTGCGATCGCTGAAAAGGTTCTTGCAGCATGGCCCTTACCCTTTGTATAACCCAATAAGCGCTGTGCACAACGTGTGCAGAATGTAAATTACTTGCTTTCATGCGTATACTGCTAAGTTTAAATAGAGAGCATGCGTATTCATCTTGTGAGATGATGCAGGAAGGCCGCACAGTACACTCTACGTCAGAAGGGCGCACCCAAAGCCCCTCACTAAAAAGGTAAAAAAAGAAATGACGTGGTCACGCGACCCTCCAGACGTTTCGGATCTTAACAAAGCGCACAATCAGCCTGAAAGTTTCGAAAAGACCACACAGAATCCAGCATACGGCCGGGCGCCAGTTTCTGTCATACGCGAAGAGGGCACCAAGGCTTAATCCATCGCATTACAACTTGTTCTTCACGACATTTGAAGACAGTGGAAACGAGAGGTTTCCAAATGTTTGCAAATAAAGCAGTGGCGGTAATGCTGCCACGTCAGCTGTGACATCTGTGGCTATGGAGACAAGTGGTGATTAACTGACGTCTTGCGTACAGCGTGATAGACCATACACGGCGCGAATGTCACACTGCAAAGAGAACAGTATGACAGAAAGAAACATGCTCTAATTTGTCTTGAAAGAAAGGGAAAATTAAGAGACGGTGGAGAAAATTAAAAAAAAATTGGAGGCGATACTCAAGCTCCGCCTTAAGGGTATGCTGCGATACCTTTAGTGGGTTAATGCCCATATATATAGAATTGGTCATTCTCTCATTAACATTCATAGATTCATGGAAGTCCCCATACAACTCTTGGCGCAGTGGTGCAGCGGTTAAGCAAACCGCCGCTGCCCTGCGATGGCAGGTGCTGCCACCGGCGTCGCTTGTGCGACCTACGTTGCCCTTCGTAGGCAACCTCAAGCGACCAATCATTAACTACCACCTGCCATGGTGCGCAGTTTGTTCACAATCCAGTGGGCAGGCTGTGATGACGCCGTAAGGTCACGTGGCCTGTAGATGGCCCACCTGTCTCCTGGGTTGCTTCTCTGGGGATTTTTCGTGGAGTTTTCGCCCACACCGACGGCAGATTTTCTGTGACACGAGGTCCTTAACGCTCTCGCGTTAATACGGAACCTCGCAGCGAGCGCAAATTTTAGAAACTTTCATTTCTCCTTGTGCATGTGACGAAAATGCTGTACAATCATCTAAAACCGGCATGATGCCAGTTTTGCGCCACAGTCACGTGTTGTGTGGGAACGTGTCGGCATGACATGTTTTTTCACGTGCTGGGCACCCTAATCGTGTGCGGGCTGCACGTGTGTAGTGGCATTCGTGCTCCTGCGTGTGCACGTACGCTCATGACACCCGTCCCGCTGTCTATGACCGAAGGAGACTCGTGGCTTCCCCGCTGTCGCGGCGACACGCGTCGGCCACAAAAGCGTAGCGAACAGGAAGCGGTGTCTGGGCAAGTGTCTGTGAGTTCGTGCCCGTGCGAGGGACAAGCCGCAGCGAGTGGGATGCCGGCGCCACCGCGCAGCCGCCAGTCAAGTAAACAGCCGTTGAAGGTTTGGGGTACGTAAACGCTCAAGAGGCCGGCCGTCGCCTCTATGAACGGAGTCGCGGTAGGCTTCCACGCTCACCGGAGAGAGCCCCCCCGCGACGTTCTGCAGGAAGAAGCTGGCGTCGCGTCGGCGTCGACAGGTGCGCGCTTAGTGAGCGCTGGCTGCGCTGCTACTGCAGCTGAGAGCGTAGGGGCTATTTCTGGTGCGTAGCCTATACGTGGCTATGGGGCGCTGGCACGTGCAGTCGCGTTCGCGTGTCGTGGTTTGCTTGATGCGCTACCGAGCTGAGGCGAAAAAATAAAATAAAAATTGCTTCAGAAGTCTTCTCGGCGACGAGGAAGGAAAGAGACGGTTGCTTAAAGTATCTTTGAGAAATAAAAAATAACAGTATCAAGCATGGCCGCAAAGAGGAGATAATAATAGGGAGACTGCCGGCCACGAAAAAATAAAGTTAAACACAAGACTAGCTGGTTTTCCCATATTCAAATGACCGTATACATATAATATTGTCGCGAACCTTTGCACTGTTTGCTTGTTCATTCTTCAAATCTGCTGGCAAGCGGCTTTATAGCTTTGTTTGCGATGCAAGACGCCACCAGATTTACCTCGATTGATCGCATCCAGGTGTGGCAGATTCTACGTTGTTCCAGACTGTTGCGTTATCTTTGTACGCCCCATCTCGAAAGTACGCTATCAACTTTAAATTCAGCACGGCCGAGAGCTGCGGGCATCCTATTGGACGACCACCGGGCACGCATGTTGCTTTCACCGCCACCGAGTCATTCATTTCCTTGTGGGCGCCGGTCAGTCCAATAAGCAGTTTCTTTTGGAAGCCTTCATCACTGGCTGCACTGGCGTCACCACTACGTGACAATACAAGCATAAAATGGGAAAAAGAAAAATGTGCTTTCTACATGTCACACAAAGCGAATTCGGGATAAGCGGGACTCGTGCACGTGCGGTGTAATGGCTCATAAGGCATGGATTGCTCTGTTCTGTAAAGCAGTCGATTCAGAGTCATTTCCTCTTGCTTTTAGTTTGAGTCGCTGAAAAGAACGACTCATTCTGTCAGACGATGTAATGACGCAACGTTCTTGCATTCACTACCACAGCGCGGTCGTGGCGTAATACACAAACGCTACAATGAACTGAATAACGTAGACACGTACGCCAGGCAGTACGGAAACTAAAAAGGCGGTCGCGGCGTGATGGGCAAGAGGTTATGCTCCAAGTCGCGTCGTCCCTGTCTTGATCCTAGCTGCCTGCGGAGTCGGGTGCGTCTTCTTCTAGGACGCAGAGCTCTTTTCACGATGAGAGGTGCGGAAGAGTAAAAATGGGAGCCCTTAGACCTACCCGCCGCGGCGGCTCATTGGTTAGGGCGCTCGGCTACAGATCCGGAGTACCCGGGTTCGAACACGACCGCGGCGGCCGCGTTTCGATGGAGGCGAAACGCAAAAGGCCCCCCTGTGCTGTGCGATGTCAGTGCACGTTATAAAGATCCCCGGCTGGTGGAAATTATTCCGAAGCCCTCTACTACGGCACCGCTTTCTCTCTTTTTTCTTTAACTCCAACCTTCTTCCCTTCCCTAAGGGCGCGGTTCGGGTGTCCACCAAGGTGTGAGACAATTACTGCGCCATTTTCTTCCAATCCTTACTATGAATTTTATCACTTATGTCTGATCATGAACATTACAAGCCTAACTACATTCATTGCAGGATAACGGCCTCTCTCATGTCCCAGCAATTATTCCTGTCCTCTACCAGCTTCGGCCAGCTTCATCTCCGCAAGCGTTCTAATTTCATCCGACCACTTTACTCTATACCACCAGCTACTACGCTGGCCTTTTCTTGGAATCCAACCGTTGTTTTAAGGGACCATCGGTTACGTTGTCTTTGCATTACGTACCCAGCCTATATGCTCATTCCTTCTTGACATCGATTACAATAAGAATATAGTTAACTAGCGTTTGTTCCCATATATGATTTGCTCTTTTCGTGTCGCCGAACGCTAGTCATTTTCCTTACTGCCCTCAATTTAAGTTCAACCTTTTTGTTAGCCCCTAAGTTACCACCTTACCGTGTGAGCATTGGCAAAATACAACTGCTCTGCAGTTTTCTCTTGAGGGCTACTGGTAAGCTGCCATTCATGACCTGAGAGTACCTGTCAAACACACTCTACCACCTTCTTATTCTCCAAGTTATTTCATTCTCGTATTGCGGACCTAGGGTCACTACCTGCCCTAGACATATTCTCTCATCACTTTCAGTGGTCCGCTGGCCACCATGAATTGCAGTTTCCTTTCCATACTTTGGAGCATTGATTTTATTCATATTAATTTATTGTTCCAGCGTGCTGCTTTGAGTGTTTCAGTACTCGCTCATGTTCTGCAATTCACCCCCTACGTTACTTAGCGAGGTCGCCCTCAGGAGCCAATGCACTTTCACTTTTGCCTCAAAGTGAGTTGGGAAAGCCACTTATCTATGAAGTCCGCTCATAATTCAGTTCGGGGGTTATCGTTGAAACGAAAGTAATAATGTGTTTCCTTCCATATTGTTTGCTAATCGATGAGTGATTTTTCATCTTTAATATTTTTCTCTTTGCAACAAAATATTACTCTTACCTGCGTTTAGGTGCGTCTGTGTGTAATTAATTGAACAGATGAATTATTTAGTTACCGAATTAATTGAAAAACGAAATTCATTTACACCCTTTTAAGTCACCAAATTATTACTTATTCTTGCATTTCATTAACTGGTCGATTTTACTAATTAGTTAGGTTAGTGAATTACTTCATATATTTAGCGGTAATTTAATCCAAGTAACGAATTAGTTAAATGCTGACTAAGTTAATTAATTAATTTTAATTACATTCATTTCCTTCATTTCTTCCCAAAGAGTTCGTGTCTGTGCTTCCAGAGCACGATTTAGAAACGGCAAGGGCATAAAGAAACGAACACGCAGCAAATAATCGGCTGCGGTAAGAGAAATGCTTTCGCATTACTGCTCCTAAGCAGACTTATGTGCGGCCCCTAGAATTTTTATTTTTTCATTCGTAGTACACGCATTTCTCAACTGACATGAAATTAACCCGCAAATCGGCAAGCAGGGCAGAAATCACTAGTCTCTCTCTTTTTTTTTTTTTACACCTTATAAATGTGGCAGCATTCAGCTACAGTGGTCTCTTCTACGCCCGCGTTCGGGACCGACATTTTAATCCAACACCTTCTAAATCTTCGCTGGATATGGGAAGCTGAAGTGAGAACTTAAACAATGAATAAGCGGAATGAGGAAGCTTGCGGCAATTAAAATTAGCCATATATACTCCTTAAGTTTACTCAATATCTTCATGTTCTGAAAATACCGACTTCTTCGCGGTAATGTCTTAGACCGTAAGAAGTAGTAAACAGAGGTAAAGTATTTCAAGGTCGTTAATGCAATTTAAAGACGCGCGGACATTAAAAAGGTCTGAAAACTGAAACACAAACCTCTGTTGCATTACTTCTGAATTTTCAGCTCATGGCGTAAAATATCGGTTCAGAACAGCGGTGCTTAAATTGTTGTCCTTGGTTTAGTGCATGCGCAGTTTGCGAGAACTTCCAGAAGCCGACAAGGCGACGTTTACTTGATTTCCTTTCTTCTGAAACATGGTGAGAGAGAGAAGAAATAACCATCACCGACATCGATACTAAATGCCCAGCACGAGTAGTCTGTGCTTTTCTTTTGAAGTGAAAAGCTGCACTACGCTAGGTAAAGCAGTTTTCGGGTAGTCAGCACAACAACCTTGGACGACCTTCAGCGAAACCAAGGATAGCTGTGCATGACCATATGTGTTGCAGTTATGGTGTCGAACCCTTGACCCCTGACCTTGACCCACAAGTTTTAGTTGACCTTTGACATTGGGTGACCTTTGGATTGACCTTTGACCTTAAGAACATCTGATGGGGTGATGCGAAGCCACGTCATGACATCCGATGGGGGTGTCGTAAGACCATGTGATACCACATCATTGCCACGTGGTGGTGTAGGTATACATAGAACGGCTGTCGCGAGCGAGTAGCGGAGCTGCCATGGACGAGCCTCAGACGCTTAGCAAGCGTGCTTGCTTTTCGCTGAATTCCAGTGTTAGCCAAGTGAAGCCACTGCCAATTTTCTTCACTGCCTTTCGCTGTTTCGCGCAGCTGCTATCATGTTTATTTATTCACAGATAGCTCACAGGCCTCCAGAGAAGCATTGTGTAAGGTGGGTCAAATAGAGAAGTTTGCGCAAAATAGGTTAGAAATAAAAAAAAAACACAGTAAAGTACAGCAAAACACGCACACAAAAAAAAACAGGTGAGTTCAGATACAATATCGCAATTCACAAAACATGATAAAAGTAAAAACAACTATTCATCAGAACATTACGATACTGCTCGCCCCACTTTCAGTTCCCTCCAGTGGAAATGTCTTTTATCCGCAAGCACTGTGTCTTTCAAGGAAGCGCAGGCCGCGATTGTGCATAATGTCAGCCCTGTACTACGAAGCGTGCTTACTCTCGCGCAGAGGATGAAAATTTCTTTAAAGTAATCGTATACCTGAGGTGGTCATCCATGCAGGGACCTCTGCTTCGTCTATAAAGCGCGAGGGGCACATCAACAGTGTAGTACGACGCTTTATTGAAGTGCATTGCCACCGTACATTAGGGCTGCGTTACTCGCCGCTAGCAAGATCACGGCGCATTTACTATAGTCAGCCTCCGTTTACCGATGCGACCGCGCAGCAAGGGGGAGTGTCCGCTCGCTTTTGGAAATTCCAGAGGCAGCAAGCACGGACGAATCTTACCCCACACTCAGAAGCAGGATCATTCCGGCTGCGTACACCCTGGCCTCTAAACTTTTGTGAAAGGCTGTACACGGGATGGAATTCCGCTGAACCCAGGCAGAACGTGTTCGCGTTTGGAGTAATAATTTTTTGCAGGGTAAAAGCAATGCAACTCAAAATGAGAAACTGGGGGCGGTGCTTCAAAAGTTTATTTGCACCGAGTTAACACTACCCCGCAGCTATTTTGAAGAAGCCTGCGTGAGGCATTGTGAACTCAGGTTGGACTTCGTGGGTCCGGTCGGGTGCCTTGCCCCCTCAGTTACAAAACGACGAACATGGCGACCGGCAGAAGCAGCGCACCAACATGATCCTCCCCACGTCTTCGTGCCTGAAAAAAAAAAAAAAAGCCGGAACAAACCACGTAATCGAGACACGGCTGGCCACTGAACGGGATTTAGAGAGCTTCGGGGTACCTCGCTTGATCACGTCGGCCTCACCAAGATCAATGCGCCCGTGCATTGCTCACACGGCATATTTCGGGGGGATTACCGTTGTTTTTAGATTTGAAACATCATTGTGACAAGCGAAGTCTACCAACACAATGTTTCAGAGCAGAGATTACTCTGTAAGCGTTCTTCCAAACGAACTTCGTGTCCTCAATTTTCAAAGGGGACTCTTTTTAAAACATGCGCAATCAAATAATGAAATTCAAACGCATAAATTTCCGAGGCGAAACATGATGACAAACCACCAAAGGCATTTTATTTAAGTTTAATTTAAAACTTGAGTGAGAAAAACGCTGCCTTTAATTACATATAGGCCGGGGCTAGTCCTCGCATCAATTGTTGCAATGAAATCTTCCTTCCCAGCCGCCGTTGTCTATCGCTGTCCATAAGAACTGCAGCTAGGAGCATAATGTGCGGCCGCGGTGGCGTGTAGAAATTCGGGACGTGATCGACGTACTTTCGTGATGTTTAGAAAGTTAGTTTGTCGACTTTCCGCTAACGCCTCATGTATTCATAGTTTTGCTCACTGAGATTCGAATGGCAGATAAAGGCTTTTGCAGAACATATGCGCATCTATCGAGTTATCAGAATACGTAGTTTACAGAGACAGCTGTACGAAGTACTTCCTGTTAAAATTTTAGCGGAGGTTTGATGCTAAGCGACAGTTGTTCGGTCTTACCTTAACAAAACTTCATATCTAAATGTGGCCTGTATTCGTTTAGCTTTATTATGAGAGCCATCCCTGGCGCAACTAACATTTTTGTCTCGCCTGGAGTACATAAAGTGGTGCCGCTGGGACGTGCAAAAGCTCTACACGTAGGGGGCTTGCGAAGGGAAAAAGTACTGCAATGTGCGTTGCTCGCGCAAACAAAGCACACTTCTCAGTTAAGTGCAACATCTAGGCCGCTGAAAAGGCTCAGTACAACAGCGAACTACCCAACGCACAAAGCATGCGTTCACATTAGTAAGGAGGCGGAATGACCTGGAACTAAGAAAAAGCAGAGGCCGTTAGACGCGTGGACCTCCTTCATGTTCATAAACTAAAGCGCGGTGCCGTCCCTGCAGGTAAATTGGGCGAACCATGTTAAGGGTTGCACGCGCCGCTCGTTCTCTTTCACCCGCGCTCGTTCCGTGTGAGGTGCTGCAGTAAACTGCACGTGAGCCTTCCCGTTCGTACAGGTGCACACACGCTGGCCGCCACGCTCCTGCCATCAGCGCCGCCGCGTAATTGTGATCGGGCGTGGCGCAGATTTATACTGCGTCTCACAATAGGTGGAGAAAATGGTTTTGAATTTACAGCGGAAGGCGGGGCCTAGTTTAGAATAGTGACGCATAATTATTAGCAGGAGAGTACATGAGCCGAGAACCATTCTAAGTGGCGCGCTCAGCTGCTAAGTACGACGTGCTCGACACAGCTAGGCCTCTTGAACACACTCGCGGTACGCACTCAGTCTCAAATCCACGGCCTTTAAACATAGACGCAATAGTAATCCTTCACGACCTGCTATCTTCTACAGCTTGCCTGCCCTCAAACCTGCCAGATCTTTTCCCGTGAAGATACTTTCGGGGAACCTGTTCTCCCCATTCCGCGCACTGTAGACACGATATGATGACCGAGGCGCAAGGAAGCCGGAGTGCAGCGCCTTCCTTAAACAACTGCTAAACAACTAACAACTAAAACAACTAAACAACTTTAATAACTGCTCGCAGTTATTACACAGAATGAAAGACAACAAGTAAAGGCTGCCATCACGATCCCTCCTTCGAGCCGGTTAAGGTCAAAACGTGTGGGAAGTTTCACTGAGAATAGCATTTTGAGTCGAACAGTGGGCACTGATCGCGGTATTTGCAAGCCAAGAAAAAACACGTCTCCTCGTACTCAGAGCGTAAGTGTAAACATAGTTCAATGATGAAAGAACGCTGCACATCTGGGACACGGGACGCTGGAGGCGCAAGTGCTAGTGGGCTTCCCAGCGCATTCCAAACAATATTGAAAAGATAAAGAGTTGACTGGCTCGGCATCATCAAATTTGCACTAGCATGTACCTCCCTTTAGACGACACGTGGCGCACTGCCTTGACCACTTGTAAAATAAAATTGTTTTCTCCCGCGGTCTCGTAGAAGCCTTCCTTCAGGAGTGGTAGGCCAGGAGTGGTACGAGGACTGCCAGCAATCTTTGAATGCGAAGTAGAGAATGACGAATTCTGCATCTCTGGACATTTACCAAATTAATGCTACCACGTCATACACTTAAGGCGGAGATTAAGTGCCCCTCTAATTTTTTTTGCGATTTGAAATTACATAAAGATAATCTACCAACACCTGCGCGCAGCGCGTTCAGACGGCTTCTCGCTGCCGGTGACATAATGGTCGTGTGATGTGTTACCCCAACGCAGACAACTCCGTCGGCGTTCGCACCAGAAGTGAGCCGCTAACAGCTCTGCTGTAAAACAGTTTGGCGGAGCCATGCATTCTCGTAAACACGGCTTTATGCATGACTTAAACACCCGTGGGTAGTAAATTTAATTCTGGAAAATCCCTCCGAATTTGGAGCGGATGTACAATTGTGTTCGGCGTGTTGCATCAGCGCTGGTTTAAAGCGTATGCGTTTGTCTGCAGGTGGAATAATTAACTGCGGTGCTTCATGTCCCCTTTCAACCCATACAAGCGTATATCATCTTCAATTTGTCTAACAGTCCCTCCAGGTACGTGCAGAACCGTAAAAAAACAGTGTTGCCTGCAAGGTGCAACGATTACGGTTGCGTAAGGTTGCTATTTCCCAAGGAATGCAAACATCGGCGCGATGTCTTATCCATCTATACACATTTATGCAACGCGGTTAGATACAGGCTGCGAGTATAGTCCATTAGATGGGCACACTGATACCTTAATCCCCGCTTGTTCAGCGTGTTGCCCTGGTTCATACAAGCGTTTCAATTAGCGTGTCTACCTGCTGTGTTGACCAGAGCATTATGAAACGACCGTTGAGTGCCCCATTAAGTTAGACGACACCATCTCAGCAGTGTCACTGTAATCTCAGCCTACCAAAGGCCAAATTGAGCCGCGATTCCCGGCGTGTGGTGTTTGCGCGCCGTTGCGTAAGACACGAGCTGGAAATGGCCACGCTAGCAAACATCTCTCGTGCTCATCACCAGTACGGGCATAGCCTATCGTCACGGCTTCCGAGCGGCTAGTAAATACTTCTTGCAAACTGCGTGTCACTATAGAGGATTGCTGCTCTACTAAAGGGCTAGAAAAGGCCACAAAAAAAGAAATGCAGGCACCTGTCAACAATCTAAGCCCCATCTGCAATAACTCGCACCACTGCCCATCACAGCGATTTGGTACTGGGAACCATGTTCGCTGGCATTTGCTGCCTGCCTTTGATTTTACGCGACAGATTCCCAATAATGCTCGACGGTGAGGGCATTTTACTGACCATGCCTGACGATGACCAGAACTACTGAAAACGCAACAAGTAACATTAGGCTAGAACTAGAATACGGTCATCGTGCGTATAGAGCCCAGCAGCGGTCCGGTTAAGAAAAGTAGCGTAGTGCAATGCATTAGAGGCCGCGTGAAAGCTTGCTTCGCAACGAAATAATAATAAGCTGCGGACATGCAAGCGACGATTTTTCTCGGGTCAGAACCACCAGATTATGTTGTTGTTGTGGCGCGGGACGGAGCACTCGCGCTACAGGCGAACAGACATTGCTATTTTTTCTGTCTGTTTTTCGTTCTTTTTCTTTTTTTCATTACCTCTCACAAATTTAGCGTTATTAACCCCTTTACCAGCCTCAACGACCTTTGTCACGGCAACCGAGTTGCTCAAATTTTTGATATCACCTCGTGTTTTCCGCATGCATTTTACAAAACTAGTAGTCACCGCTTTGTCATGGCCAGGCTCCTTGTGGGTACTGTGCCATTTTATGAGGCTAACAACAACAACAACCACCACCACCACCACCACCACCACCACGACCACCAACACCACCAACACCACCAGCACCACCAGCACCACCACCACCACCACCACCACCACCACCACCACCACCACCACCACCACCACCACCACCACCACCACCACCAACAACAACAACAACAACAACAACAACAACAACAACAACAACAACAACAACAACAACAACAACAACAACAACAACAAAACAACGACGACGACGACGACGACGGCAACATGCGAACAGAAAACGGACCCTTTTGGTCGGGGTTTGTTCTGATATAAAAATATTTATTCGTACTTGAGTGCTGTAGCAACCTTTTCACGACAAACCTACGAAATGCACACCATGGCAGAAAATGGTCTGAAAGTTATTTTGCAAGTTCAGAACACAAACAAAGAGGTTTAGGTAATAATTTTTTTTCTTGATATAAAAAAATTCACATAATAAGAGGTCAATCAGCAGCAAAAACCGGGAAACCGTAACAAAAGTTTCGTCCAAAGTAGACGTTCTGACAGGCCAATGCATGACGTCCCAGATGCCGTCGAAAAACCTCTCTTGTGCACGTTAATTGCCCAATCTAGCCAATCTAGCTGATAGCTACGAATAATATTTGTCTGAAATGACCCAAAAAAGCTCAAAATTTGTCCCTTCGGCAAACTTAGGGCAAGTGTCGAATAGCGTGCAGCCACTAAGGTCACGCATGCAATGTTTCTCGCAGAAATCGCCCCGATTAGGGCCATGAAACTGGTTAATTTTTATATTAATTTACGTTGAATCAAAATGTCTCCCAGGTGTGAAATTTAGCCGAAAGTTTCAGGAAACTCCGCAGAACCCATCGTGAAACTTTCAGTAAAGTGCATGGAGGCAAAAAAAAAAAACCGAAGTCGCCCTTTAACGTCACCTCATCCTGGAACAAAAACTTGCTGTTGAGCCTTGACGCAGTATAAAATGGCAAGCAAGGAAATTGAGAATAACCTATTGATGGTGCGTGGTCGTCGATGCAATGTAACCGTCTTTGCTCGGTCCTCGTCCTGTGTAGTAATGAACACGCGGTTTTGTAGACGGCACACATCACTTTACCGAGTCACGCTGTTTGGAGACTTGCATCCATGTCCAACATTGGCGGACAAAAATCTTGAATATTCAAAAATTTAAGATACTGCTATGGAAATATGAAGGTAATAGCCCATTCTTCTGATGTGTAACAAAACTTTTCCTTTAACGTGTTTCCACCGATCGAATCGAGCAGTTAAGACTTCCACAGAAAACCAACAGGGAACGCTTTTGACGATACAAAAAACGTCGATAGCAAAAAAAAAAAGCAAGAAAGCCGTCGAGTGGTCTGCGGATATACTGATTGTTATACTGAAATCTTACGTTTTATGAAAATGAAAAAATTGCGTTCATAAACTGTTTACCATCCATAAATGCTTTTGTCCAGAATTGTTGGGTATGATTGATTGTCCTTAAATTGTAACCGTCGTTCTTTTACAGGCAGAGAATGTGATGACTAGATCAAGGTTCCTAAGCACCTGAGGCCAAAATCCACCGTTGGTCATAAAATTCGCCCATTGATTGGCAGAAAGTGACCTCACCAGATCAAAATGACGTCACTTCCAGTAAAGGCATCGACAGCTGCTAATGCTATCGTATTGCAGACACATAATGGGAATGAGTATTCATTTATTTTTTCATTTATTCAGTAATATGTTCATCAGTAACAATATTGTCGCAGTTGCGCGTAGCATCCTACGCAGCCTGTTTTCACTTTTGTCTCCTTCGGCCAGTTCATACTTCTTCCCGTGTTCCATGTTCCCGTGTTCCATTGTGTTCCATGCAGTCAATTGGCACGTTGAGTAAATTCGCACGGAGGAGTTCGTCCACTAATTGCGCGGGTTACTTAGAATGCTTTCGGTGTCTTCTGCTGCCTGTTTCCATAGCAACCAGAAACGAGTACCTCCTTGATGATCTGGCAGCCTTGTTGGGCCTAGAGCACAGCATTTGAACTTCAGCATAAGAATAAAATCAGGAGCCTATGTTCATGCTTTCTGGATTTGGAAAGTCGAGCGAAAGGTAAAACTGTAAATCTTTATGCTGAGCCAGTGAACCGAAAGAACAATGCAGGCATAAGAAAGATTCACGTTTCAAATGGATGCAGCCATTTCCGAAGGAAATGCTGGACTAGCGTGCCTCAGCACCAATCCGCTCGCAAAGCGTCAGCTGCAACTTATGTTTTTACCGCTATACTTTTGATATCACGAATGGCCACCAGCTCGCACAATTTTCTGTTCTGACAATGTGTTAAGTATGATATTGTCAAGGGGGAGTGGAAAGGCCGCAACGGCATCAAGTTTCTCAGGGTCAGCTCGGATTCCGTCAGCACTCACGACGGGCCTGAGAAATTTCAAATCGGTAAACCCTAAGAGGCGCTTTAGTGGTTTGAGGGAAAGCTTGGAAGACCGAACGGCTTCGAGGACAGTTCTGAGGCGGAGCACATGTTCCGTGAATGTTGTCTACAAAATGATCATTTTGTGAAGATAAACACGTCTGCCACTTCAGACTCGTGAGCACACCCTCCATCATTCTCTGAAAGCTTGCAGGAGCGTAGCATAGCCCGAAAGGGAGGGTGCGGAATTCGTAGAGCCCGTCTGGTGTGAGAAAGGTTTTCACACGGTGCCTCTTATAAACTTATATTTTGCAATAACCACTTCTGAGGTCGACAATATCAACCACGAGGTACGCAATGCCAGGTCTTTGTTTTACGGTCTGAAACCCAAATTCGCGGTCGAGTTCGAACTCGACCGCGGCGGCTGCGTTTTTGTGGAGGCAAAGCGCTAGGGCGCCCGTGTGCTGTGCGATGTCAGTGCACGTTAAAGATCCCCAGGTGGTCGAAATTATTCCTGAGCCCTCCACTACGGCACCTCTTTCTTCCTTTCTTCGTTCACTCCCTCCTTTATCCCTTCCCTTACGGCGCGGTTCAGGTGTCCAACGATATATCAGACAGATACCGCGCCATTTACTTTCCCCAAAAAACCAATAATTACTATTATTATTCTCTCTAAGCCAACCTGCGCCCTCTTCCCGGACTCCGTGAAACTCGCTACCACCGCCCTTCGTACGGCGGCTCAATAAGTTGCAAAAGAGCCTCCTGGCTGTCTTCGCTAAGCTCCGATTCGCACTCCATCAGCACAGCCGGTAAGATATACCGAGCAAGTCTCAGCAAAAGACCCGCAGTGCAACGCAGCAGTCCATACCAGAGACAAAAAAGAGAGAAAGATTAGGAGAAAACACCGGTCCTAACGCATCAGATAAGCGGGCAGCAAAAGAAAAAAAAAGAAAAGAAAAAGTGTTAAGATGAAGCCACTCTCGAAGGCGGGTTGAGAAGGGGACCGAGCGCGCTCCGTGCGACGTCAATCAGAGAGCGCCTTGAGCAGCTGCGGGATGGCGGAAGCGCGCCGGTGACGTCAAGATTTCCCTCAAGACAGTCGATGAGAAAACAAGGCGTGATTGAGACTCCTTCAGAGCCTTGAGGGGACCCGCCGAGATAGCAGCGCAGCCTCGCTGACGCCTCTTTACGCTCCGAGCCCGTTCACTTGTGTGCACCGCTGACCGAGGCCGAGTCGTGCGACGAACAGCAGCGCGCCCTCTTTCGGTTACGCGACGAAGTGTGCGGCTCTTTGTTCAGGAGACCGTTATAACCGTGTGGGCATCAGTGCATTATAACTGAGACGAGCTAATCTGGGAAACGAATGCCGCGGATAGAAGACAGGAGGCTTGGCGGCAATAACCAATTCATAAAACAGCCAAGGGGTCGGGTGCTGAAAGCTGTAAAGCTCTGACGAAGGTCGCCGAGTTTACCATGTAAGAAGCAGAGCTAAGTGAGGGTGACGGACACGAAGATTGAGAAAAAATAGCCGACAATTGAGGACAAAAGCATTTTTGAACGAGAAAAAGAGAAAAAGAAAAGCAAGCCTACCAGCCATCACTCGGAAGTGGCCTCAGTACCAAGAATTGTTTCCTCGGCTAGGGTGTCCGATATGTAAACACGAGGACATTGAGGCCGACATTCACCACTTACTGTGGGACTGCCCAGCTCTCAAGCCTACAAGGATCCGGCACCTGATGGTAGCAGGTCTTTCACCAAGCAACCCTGCTTCATACATTGCCTGGACGCAGGGACCGTACCATCGTTCTCTACTGGACTTCATCAAATCAACTAACCTTTTTCCATTCATTTAACCTCTACTACATCATTAATCACACCTTCACCCATCATTGATGCCCTGGGGCAATAAATTTCGCTTTAGAAAAAAAAAAGCAAGCCTGCCGACCTCCCGTTGGCTGGCAGGCTTGCATTTTTTTGTTATTAACGGTTTCGCTATCGTCAGAAGCGGTCCTCATTGGTTTTCTGTGGCTGTCTTATCCGCTCAATGGGACCGATGGAAACACTATAAAAGAAATAAAGATACACATCGGAAGAATGGACAATTACCTTCAATACTTCTATCCCAGTACCTTGCAGTTTTTCAATATTTAAAATTTTTGTCCATGAATATTGGACATGCTTAGGAAGTGTTAGGAGAACAGAGCATTTTACAGAGCGAGTGAGATAAGGATATGAAAAGCGTAAGCTACTGAAACAACTTACAATGTGTCGGCAGAAAGCAATCTCAGCAAGTCGAATCAAAGCCAAGTGATGTGCCTAAGGCTAACGGCGACCTTCAAGATGACGAAGCACACAGCGCAGCATATATAGGAACTTCTTAGGGTCGCACTATTGAGTACAGCTCTGCAGACCTCCTGACGGCGATAGGTATGACACCCAAACCATAAAAATACATACACGCCTTTACAGTCGTGAGCAATACGAGACAGAACAAGATTTCAGGAGTTATTTATTGATTACTTTATAATTGTGTGACAAGAGCGTTTTTTTAATTTTTTCTAAGTAATTTTCTTTTCCGCGTATACAATCCAGCAGTCATTTTTCACTTTCCGAAATGTCCGAAAAATTCGCAATTTTGTGCAAAAAGTTTGTTCCTTCTCATACCGTTCACGACCGTACGCATCAAACATAAGTAATAATCTGTACATGCCGTTATTCTCCTATTCATATCGGTGTTTTACCTCTAAACTCCATAGACACAAGATTGAAAGGCCACCAGTCTCTTCACGCTTGAGATATATTTAGGATCCCAGCCTGCACGCAGGTAAACGCACACGCCCTAACTGTCTCAATCGCCTTTCTCCGGTCGGAGCCGTGGGCGCAAAGCCGCGCGACCTTAGGGGCTTTTCACAGCCGCGAGCTATCTCCTGCCTTTCTTCTGCTTCGTTTCCCCCTCTATCGCTTCGGTTGATGCGCGGCCTGACGCACCGAACTACCGAGTACGTGACGTTGAAAAAAACGGCGTGAGACGACGGGCTAAAAAAGCGGCATCTGTCGGCTGACGACCGGGCAGCCCAGCTCAGCCCACCGAAGGCATACAGGGACGACGCGTCAAGACGCCGAAGCGATACGGACCCTTGCTTCGCAGAACCGCCACTTCTGCGAGTTCGTCAGGAGCAGACGTCCCCGGTGGAGATCTTGGCATCAAGGCGGTGCAGCCGCTGGCATCAGTGCGTCGCTGAAGGCGAGATTAGAAGGCGCTGTCCCCGGTATCTATAGGATGGGAGCGCGCGGTTGCTGCTTCCGCGATCCAGCTCTTTTTATACGAAACGGCTTCGCTGCTTTTGTGGTTGCCTGTGACCTGAACTATGGGAAAGAAAGAGCAGAAGACCGCGTTGGCGTGTCATGGTCCTGTTGGTTTAGTCGGTAAAAAAAATTATAAAAGCTATGCGGTGAAAAAAAAAAAACGAGACAGACCCGCGTGTGATGCTTTTCCTCGCAGAATTTGCCCAAGATACCAAAGGTGCGGAGTTCCCAGTTGAGTTTTCTCTGAGTGATGTCGAGGGAAAAGAACGTTACTCGTAGGATGCGATATCATCTTGCAGTGTTGTATATTTGCGAAATATATTGCTCAGAGAACTGTCGTGAAAAGGTTGTCTGTGCAGTTACAACAGCGAAACAAACGACCAAGGAGAGAATATTAAGAAATGAATGACTGGCAGAGAAGCCTGAAGAAATCATGCATTTTTATATTTTTTGATTCTTAACTGTCTCTTTCGCTGTTGTAAATAAACAGTCTACCTTCTCAGGACAGCTGTACTAAATTTTGGAAAGACGATCAATGGCGATCATCGGTGATCTGTGGTACGTTGCAGGAGCAGACTAAACAGAATGCCTCAGCACGCTATACACACCTTATTTACATCACACGCACAAAATATGCAACTGTAGGCCACAGTGGCGTCAGAACCACTCTGCCTCTCAGAAACTCCGGCTCAATTTGCAGCTTCTCAGCGAAGTTTCTGGTCGAGTTTCCGCCTCGATGCCAAAAAGCACCTCCTTAGATCAGTTTGCGGATCATTCTGGTGGCATATTTTGTAGTCAATAAGACATGAGCTTGTTATAACCAATGACAAGTATTAAAGGCAATCAGAAGAGTTAAAAGCCGTGCTGCGGGCATCAGCAACTGTTCATACGCAGATACCTGCGCCCGCATTGTGCGTGACGAATGTGTCATAAATAGTAATGAAGTGCGCTGATTGATCGAATCTTTCGATATCCACAAAATTTTGCCAATAACGCGTCTCAGCTATGCAGGATACTCGTTCCTCTTTCTGCGTTCCTCTTTCTGCTCACACTGTGAAGCGTTTGTGACGGTTCTGAGACACATGCTTCATTCGCCGCGTTTCGTTATGAGTTGCTCGCCGTTTTCGCCCGCTTTGCTGCCACTCGCCATGTCTGGAAAACATGCTTAGTGGGGACCCAGACTCCATGGACGAAGAAATATAAATCGCCACCTCTATAGCCAACGCATGTAGACAGCTGGCAGGCGACGGCGCTAAACAGACAGAGTCTGAATAGTGTGCACCCTGTCAAACGTTCTTTCCAAAACGCTTGACGAAAACACGCCAAACGGCGTATGCTAATCTCTAGCAACGAGCTAAAATGCTCACCTAAAGCCTGACAGGCTTCACGGGGTTTTCTGCCGTGTCTGCCCATTTGCTAAGTTCACCTTTCTTAGTCGTCACATTTAATTGTGAGGCAACTGTGGAATAGCGCAAGGTGCATTAATGAACATATTGATGGCAAAGTCCAATTTTCTGATCAGCAGTGAAATTTTGCCTTTAAAGTTTCTCTCCTCTCGCAGCGAGTAGGTAAGACAGTCACTGAAAATCAATGGGGTTCGTTTTTGACGATAAATGGGAGAAAACTGCGAACGTCCCGAGGGGCGATCTGCTGGTATATTGAGTGCTATATGGTGCAATATTAAAATGGGCGAAAATCTGAGTTCATAAACAACTTCCCGGTGAAAAATAATTCGTTTCTCCAGAGTTTCTGGGTATTATTTAGCTCTTCACAGATTTATTACAAAAACTCTTAGGCGATCTACGGTGGATCGTTTGAATGCGCTAGCAGCCAAACGTTCGCTGTATCCGCGGTTGACACACTAAAGTTCGTTATATCCGACGTGGCACGCTTAGGTTCATGATATCCGAGGTCAACGCACTAAGCTCGTTGCATCTGAGATCTCGCCATTTAAGTGCATTATATCCGGGGTGGCGTACGTATGTTCGTAGTACCCGAGGTAATACACGAAAGTTCGTTGTATCCGAAGTTAACGCATAGAAGCTAGTTATATCACAGTTTCGATATATACGAGGTTAACACACGAAAGGTCGCTATATCCGAGGTCGCACACTAAGGTTCGCTATATCCGAGGTGGCATACAAAGTTCGTATAGGTAATATACTAAGTTCGTAGCCGCGCGAAGTGGGTCATCTGCCGCTGGCTACTGGCAAACGGAGGTCGTCATTTCCTATTGCAGCGATCTTTTCAATGCTAACGCATTAATAACCATTTCTTAAGCGAGGAAATCCCCCTTAATTTCCATAATCTCTGTCCTCTCAACTGTGACATCTGCCGAGGCTTTAAATGCTCATGCGCAAAACCTAGGTGCTGTAGTGGGTTCGCAAAGCCAACTGCTATTTTAGACTCAGCACAGCTCCCATGAAAAGATCGACTCCCATCCACTCTACAGCCTAATTCTCCATACGTTCCAGAAAGTTCATAAATTATGCGTCACTGTGAAATTTATGTAAGTGATGAGAAACCACCACCTCCACTTTCATCATCAGCATCATTAGCAATGATTTATAATTGTCGCCTGATTCATGACATTTTTTTGGTTCCGTAAATATTACAGTTATGAACACGTTCTTCAGCTAGCCAGTGTATATAACCCATGAAAAAGCCATGCTAACTGCATACCTATTGTACAGGATCATCACCTGCCTGTTTCGTGCCTGTCTCGGTGCTACTCTGGTGTGTGTATGTGTGTGTGAGGGGGTGGGGGGGTGATTTCATGTCCAAGTGTTTTCTGCCTAAGATATTGCGTTCGCCTTCGATGTCCTTTAAATAATACTGTGACAAAAATCGCTGCTTCTTTCACCGTCAATATTTCTTCAAGTGTGTTTGATTGATCTTACGCAGTTCGATAAAACTCATTCTGAAGCGATATCAGAGAACCTTCAAAAGACCGTAAAGTCGAAACAGGAGTGTAAGCAATTTAATATCTTCGGCACAGTGACAAAAAGCGACTGTAACGCATTAGTAAAGCCGTACACAATTTCTGGCTCGAATTTTGAGAGCCGAGAAAAAAAAAACATTCATGCCGGGAAGGCCATTAAGAAAACTATTTAGAACCATGGCTATGGCTATGGCACATCACAAGACTGTGATGTGCCATAACACTTGTGACAAACACAGTGTGGCATGAGTATGGCTGCTAAGGCAAAGGATGCTGGGGCCGACTTTAAGAACAATTAAAGGCCTGCTCACCAAGGTGACAGCGTGAGGTGTGGCCCACGCAGTGTTGTACATTATCCAGTGCTGCACACCTCAAGCGCAGAGGTGAGACAAGGATGCGCCTTGTGCCCCAGTAAACGAGAGTGGCTTTCTCACGTGATAGACGCCGTGTGTCATGAGTCTTACGGAAATGGTCTATAGACTGTCTATTGACTTCTATAGACTTTATTGCCTTCCTGTGATATTTCCTTCTGTCTATTCATAGTTTATCGACAAAGGTCTACTAAATCTGAAAGGCCATATACCTATAGGTTGCCTATAGGCTGTGCATAGGATCTGCATTGCCTATAAACTAGTCTGTTATGTTTGACCTTAGAAAATCTACAAACTCTATAAAGAACGGTATATCTCTATGGACACACTATAAACTGTGCAAAGAAATTTTGTTAGGGAAGGAAGGTACTGAAGCGGCCGAATAGAGCAGGAGGGAAGTGCCCAAAGCTGTTCTGAAAAATTCCCGTCTTTTTAACTCCCACGCATTTCAGGCTTGGCCGAGCTTCTTGCGTAGATCTAGCCGCTGCCATGTTGCCAGCCATTCTGATTTAAAAAGGGAACCACTGTACGCACATCGAAATCCTTTTTGCTTGAAGATTTCTGCTCGTTCTCTACGCGGGAATGATTATAAGGCTGCAGAAAGCTCCGTCTTGTTGGAACTGCAGGCAGCAAAGGTAGTTTCTTTGTTCTCTTAGCATGATCTGTCCTATTATTCCGGTCGGAAACGCCCGCGAAATTCTTCTCTTCGCCTCCAATTGTTGAATAAGGCCGTTTTCTGAAATAGTTCTAGGTAAACTTGAATGTGTAGGCATATCGAGGTGCAAGAGGTGCAAAAGTTGCTCCTGTATGATTACCGCTTAGGGTGTGCTGGTGTTGGTTATGGTGCTTGTAGCAGCCTTCTGTGTGCGTCGTGTGCGGCCTGGCGGGTGTCGAAATCAAGCGGCCACATGGAGGGCCTCTTCAGCTTTGGTATTTACTTCGGACTCGCTCGCTTGCACGTGGCTACAGTGGCTACGTTGCTACGTGGCTCCATTTGCTATACACGTGAAGCACTCCACCACATTTCTCGTGTCATCAACGCAAGGGGGCAAGTGCATTCCTAAGCCAACTTTACATTATGTGAACTAGCTGTACCTACAGTAGAGAAAAGTTCGCCGGCAGCGTTAGTGGCTTGCACACTTGGCATGTGTCGGTCGAACAACTTCCTCAGATCTCGGCCACACGATAACTAAGCAAGGCGCCGATCCCCCGAGATGAGACACGCGTATACCACTCAAACAACGCCGGTCTTTAGCGAAAAAATGATATTCAAGGAACGGTACTTGCGTCTGACGATGTGCACTGCGTACCTCTCCCCACACGTCGAAAGGGAAAATCAATATGCTGTGAGTCGGCGGCGATAAGAAAACAACACTGTTTAAACAAGCAAGTGTAACAAAACTTCGTTCCAAAAGAAACCATTACTCTTGGGAATTACTTTAGCTCTGCTTACAAGACGTGATTGTACGGGAGCCCTTGCGGGAGAGCGTAATTACTGTATTGGAATCAAGATCATTTATTGCGCGCTACCAGGCGTACATGTCCTTCCACTATTATTGAGCTTCCTTGCTCCGCATAGGTGATTCGGGCTTCGATTAGGCTGCTGACAAGCAAGTGTATCCCAGCAATATCGCTCACGCTGGTTAGTGTTTAATCAGAGAAGGAGATGACGAAATAAATTTTGTACTGCCATTTTCATTGTTTCCCTCAGACTGCCTTTCTACTTGCTGCTAAAATTAAGTTTATTGAATGATCTAACTTTCTTTCTTTATACCGTGGCTGGGCAGTTGACAACTTGCGAGAAACGAACAAGTACTTCCAATGTAACAATCGAAAGTTTCCATTTCATTGCACAGCCTCTAGTTTTCGTTCTCACAGAATGCACTGAATAACCGTTCATGAAGATTTAACAATGACCAAGGAATACATCCATGATAACCACATTTTTTTTATCTATTAAAGAAATGAGTAAGAGCAGTTCCTGAGCGGTTTCTCAAGGTCGTAGCCTCCACAAAGGTGTGGAGATATTGCGAATGTTTCGGGATATCACTCTAGGTT
>JARKHS020008001.1:0-98689 GCA_030143305.2 Amblyomma americanum
AATTTTGCCAAGAAGTTCTGCTAAGCCTACAAAAAGTTTTTTTTCTAAGAATCTGGCAAAATAGAATGCCTAATGATCATTCAGGGTCTAAACGTAGCATTCGATCACGCACACGTTCACGCAAGAAGCGCGATATGTGCCACGTTTCTACAGTAAAAAAACGGTTCCGAGATCAAAGCCTTATAGCGCGATGTCTTCAGAAATTTCGCCTAAATTCTCTACCTAATCGTCAGTGTTTCAGGGCTTCATGGCCACATCTACCAATCAGGTTGGTACATCACCGAGTTTCGATGAACCCAGACCCGGGTTGTTGACATGAACACCATAAACCATCGATGTCACTTCTAGGGACTGGGCCCTACACTGGATATGGTGGAAATGTTAGGACTTTGTTTCGCCTTACATTTTTTTGTGCCGAAAAGTTTGTCCGAACCATGCTTTTTACTTTTATAGCATATCCGCTGTTGGTCTCTTTTTGCCAGTGCCTTACGAAAAAATTCAACCTTAGCTCACTATGAGACACCGCTGCTTTTGTAAAAGTCAAAGTCAGCATGAATCAAAGTACTAAGAGAAGTCATACAAGCGTAATCTACGCCATGTTTACCGTTAGTAGCTCAGACAAGATGTTCTCCCGATTGTCTTCTTGGTTTGAAGTCTCAATTTATCATCTGACTCCTTGCAATCGAGACGGGTAAGCATTTCGCGAAACGTAACTATTGATAATTATGAAGCATGGGGAGTAACTAACCAGCTTGACTGGGTGCCTCAGAAGGCCACTCGGCTCCTTAAGATGCTCGCTAGATGTAATGCAGAAGTAAAAATTTGTGTTATATACAGTACATCAAATCAGTGCAGTTATACCTGGTTTTTAAGGAAAGATGTTAAGAAATTTTGAAAAAAAGGCTTTTTGGGGAAAAAAATACGGCTTTTGCGGAACAGTATTACCAGTGTTGGCAGGCACCCGAAAACCGAGTGAATCGTCTTAGGTGTTAAGCTGCTTAACTAATTATCAATAATTAACTTTTTATACAAGTCATGCACGCGTGACAATCTCTTGCGAAAGAAGAATGTTCGGCAAAGCGCACCAACCGTTCTAAACGCCATTAACGGAGGGCCCATGCAAAGCCTTATCGGGTTTCGCGTCGGGGCTATCAAAAGACCCGGCACTTTTAATAGGAAGCGCATGAATCAGAGCCAGTAGACGTATGGCCTCACCAGAAATTTCTCAGAAGGGGAATTAATTTTCACGGTGCATTAAATACTATCACTCGATAACCAACGGCGCTCCTTGCGGCACAGAGGACATTCTTCAAGGGGTCTTTCCAGGAGGTAATAATTCTTTATACTTCGCTAATCTCCCTTCCAACGTCTCATTCGTGTGTGGCTTATCCCGTAAACAGTGACCTTTTGCATAACATTTTCTGACAGCTACTGCCATTACAAGACGGACTACGCAACCTAAATAAATAAAAACGTTTTAGCGCTTCCCCCTTAAAAACGGTTATGAACAATACTCTGAGAGCAGAATCCAGCAACTGCGCATCATCGACACGGGTCGCGCGTAACCCAGCCAAAAGTAATTACTAAAATCGTTTGTTTTGATCGCATTTTCGTAAGCGCACCTGATGGGCTTGTGCTAGTAGCAGAACTTTCCTATTTTTGAAAGTGCCAAAATATGTCAGGAATTAAGCGGTGGTTATCAGGTATTATGCTATTAAAAATAAAGTCCCTCAACGCCACTTCTATTGTTGGCATATTATTTTTTCAACCGGTCGCCACGTCTTTGCTATCCGGCTTCAGGAGGTTTTCTATGTCACTATAAAGTGTTAGTCATTTCTACGATGTGTTTCACGTCCTGAGAAAATTTCATGAAAAAAAAAGGCCTCTTGGCGCGCGATTTTGTGGCATACGCTGGAACTTAGGTAGAGCCGCGTCAGTTGAGAAGCTCTGATATATGCCCAAACTTTGTACATCTTTTCAATCATACAGTAAATGACTTTGTCGCCCTCATATATTATTCAGCCTGCGGGGACGTTCGGTTGGCGCACGAACCACGGACCTTGTATATCTGCGCATGAAACATAGCGATGAGCGGTGAGGACTATGTCACCTACAGTTATAAGTGACAATGCGTTGTGCACGAAAATCAGTACCTGTTAAGGTGGTGAAACCAAACTCGTTTGCCTTCCGTTTGAGGAAATGCATACGCTCTGTGCTCATGAACGCTATTGAGCTTGCGCTCTAGCAAGTGCGTAACCTCGCCTGCAACGCAGGTGGATATCACGATCGATTTTGAGGAAATTGCTGAATACACGCACGCTCATTAGTCTCAAAAAGTCCATTGCTGTACATGATCATCGCGTTGCTGTTGTTGAACTCTGTTCAAGAGCTTTCAGACACGTTTTTTCCCCACAGAGACGCTTTTACTTGATTCACAAAGAGAAGATATTTTGAAGAGCATTAAAAACAAAATACCGTGGACTAATTCTTCTTTATTGTGCCGTTGTGTCAACATCTGCAGGTATGACTGCGTCGGAATCTGCATTTATTCACAGCTACAGCAAATTCTATCTCCGCACTAGAAGTAAACTGACCACCTCTAACAAAAGAAGTATAAAAAACCTTCGGGAGCACTGCGTATTTTCTTTAGGTTTGGACGGTCTTTTTAGAGTACCTGGAAGAAGAAAGAAGTAGTAGCCTATATAGCAAAGGTGATGACAGAGCTCCCAAACGCATATACTTCTAAAGGTTGGATGAATACAAATTACGCGGCAAATACAGTTAACCTTCTTTGCTCCCAAACTCAGCCTGAAATGCAGTATTAAAAGGTATAAGATGTAACATGTACTCAGTAAATCTGGCATTCTTACTTGAAATTTCATGAAGTCGTGATTACTGGGGTTACACCCGGAAATGTAGTGATAATTTCTTCCGACTGAAGGAAGAATATTTAGACTTCTAACGCAAATGGTCGTTTCCTGGATATTAATTAACCGCAATGGCATTAAAATAAACCTTAGTAGGAAAAATAACATACACCTTTTGCTCTCAGTGCACCAAGAAAGCGACCTGAGGGATTGTTGTAGATCGACAGCATCAAAAGTATACAGAGGAAACAGAAGCGAATCTCAATTGTTAATTTCTTTTTCGTGCCTCAACTAGAATTTGTTAACCGGACCTCATTTCGCTCACCAAGCACTGACTATTTGTGACTTAAAGATGAAATAAAATAATTATTGCAGAAACAAACAAAGAGCAGTAAACGCTGATATTCTTCCCCCGAATCTGCTCATAAATATTCGAAAATAGAGTGCCGTGACTGGCCCCCACAGTGCACTTTCGAGAAGTAAGCACAAGTCCTTTTGACTGCTTTCTGCGCAGTATATTAGCAGACGTGAATATGGAATTCAAGGGCTCGTTACGAAACACACATATTAAGAATGCCAACAGTCACTAAAAGCTTCCAGAGCATTCAATTTTCTAAATCTGCTGAGTTTATCAATAGAGAATTATTATTGCAACCAATTTTTAGCTGAAAGAAAAATGACTAGATATTCTAAGAAAAAACAAGTGTATGCAACCAGTGTGTTCGAACCAGCGGCCTGTGCATGTCACGTGCGCTGCTGTACAAACTCAGTTACAACGGCGGCTGTCCAAGGTTCTGCTTTCAAGGTTGTTTATGAATGTAGCCTAACCTTGAGGGTGTAGCTAAGTTCACCACAAAGAGCACGGATATATTTCGTACTGGATGGTCCCCTCTTAGAACGAAGAGGAGAGTGTGTCGCGGACGGCCATTTCGTGTCCGAGCCGCGCATCGAATCGACGTGTCAGTTGCAAAGCACCCTCTCCAGGTCCCTCTGTCCCTGCGCCTGTTTGCCTTGATGCGCCTCTACGACAGACTCTGCTCAGCAAAGTCTTTCTCAGCAGAGTGGACCACTCTGCACATTCGTAGTTAATAGTGCAGCTGTGTATGAAGAATGGAAAAGAATACTCACCAAAAGACTGTCCAACAAAAAAAGGAGCAGCCACATCTTAGGCTTGTGAGTCCTTCAAGCCAGCACCATTAATTCGTCCTAGATGTGTGCTATTTCTTCAGGAGACAACGGCATGAAGAACAGTAAATGAACATGAAGAGGATCGCGGTAGCGCCGGAAACCTCGCGTTAAAGCCGCTTATCGTGTCTTAGTGCGCTATTACTAAGACCCCCGCTTACCGGTTTCGCCGCTGTCTATCTGGCTCCACCGGTTACCCCCCGATAACATAAGTGCGGCACTTGTGACTTCTCACTACAGCCCTGCCATCGGATTGTGAACAAAATGCCCACCGTCGCATGTGGCAGTTCATGAGTGTTCGTGAGAGATTGTTTGGGAAAAGCAACCTGTCTCGCACAAGCACCACCGGTGGCAGCCCCTGGCATGGCAGGGCAGTGGCGCATTACTTAACTGCACCACTGCGTCAGAAGTTGTACGAGCGCTCAAAAGGGTCTAGAACGTAAAGTAGAGAATGACTAATTCCGCATATATGGCCGTTAAATCATTAACGTTATCGCATCATACCCCTAAGGCAGGGTTTAAGTGTCCCGTCCAGTTCTAGTGCGCTAGCGCTAAAGCCCCCACTTAATGATTTCTTCGATCCTTGTCAGAAGCCTGCTCGACATTGTTAACCGAGCTTCGAACGTAAACTAAATTGAAGTGAAAACAGAAGTTCTAGAGCACCTAATTCGCATTTGGCCTACATCGAGCTAAGTCATCTGGCATTTTTTTTGTTCTCGATTAGCTAATAATATCCGCTGACGAGTATAACACAAATTTACAATTACTATCAACTGGAACTGGAGCCACGGCTTTCGAAAAGTGCTGCGCTACATCCATGAAACGAAAAGCATTGATTTTGTTTGTCTTTATGCGGTGGCGTTGAGGTCGTAAGTCCACAAAATTAGTTATTTACCCTAAGGTTAATAAGGCATTTCTTGTAATATTTCTAGACGCGTTCACTTGAGTACTGCAGCACCCTTCCTCAAGAGCTTACAGCGCACTGGTATTTGCTTTTTGTTCTCCCCGTGCGCCTCATTATGCATACCCCCGGTTCTTCACCGCTAGAAATTGACCGCTCGGGTCTTCCCAAGTGCAAAAGTCGCCACTTTCATGGATTGTTCAACAGCCTGCCTATATTACTGGGAAACAAACGGCCAACGGGCTCTAAACTTTGGCAAAGCCTGTATCTCCGGCACTGTTCGTTTTCCAACCTTTAAAGAGGAGCCAACAAAATATGGAAAAAGGAGGCACGCTCTCATGGTTTGATGCAGTGAACTGCGCCAGGAGATTGCGACTTTAGGTGATGGTTTTAATGATGCTTTTACAGTGGATGCCTTCCGTTTTTTATGCTACTCTCTTCGACTTCATCTCATTGCTCGCAAGCAGCGGCAACAAATTTCACGTCGCTTTGTGTGCCTTATATGACTAGCTAATCATTTTATGCTTTCCGTCTGCTGCACGGACACATCGCATCACTTTAGTTGGCTCTGTGACTCGCTGATCTTTTTCCAGGCTTTTAAATGTGTTGCACTATAGGCGATTTGCGTTACTTCGGTCGTCGCGTTGATTACCACTAGACATTCGAGCCGCTTTCGCTCCCTCCGCACTCGCCGCTCGTTTGGCTGAGCGTCACTGTTCCCGCCTTTCTTTCGTCAATGCAGGTTTTCCCGCTCGCCTCTCCTAGCGGGAGGAAGGAGATGATCTCGCTCTCGGCTCGCTTCAGGCGCCGGAGTATTTTCACTACCCGTCCACGAAGAGAAACGCGGTGGAATTTTTGCCTAATGATATCGATCCTACTTGAGCAAATAGAAAAGATTGAGGCATTAAAATGAATAGCAGTAAAAGTCCACGCGGTCGCGCTCTTGCGCTGTCAGTATTAACCGTAGCGCTCTCAATAGAGTTTTGAACCAGCGAAGCATGCCCGCTGACTAATGCCGGAAAGAGCAGCCGGAGCGGCGTTCTTGCTTCACCTGAAAGTTCTTCACCACCCTCACCTGCAACACTCAAAGCGCGCACCACCGTCTCCGACAACTCATGGGCGGGCTGCAAAAAGCAGGTTAGGACGGTGCAATTTGTGCAACTATCACAGTAGTCAGAACAGGAAAAAAGCTTACAGGCGTATGAATGCGATTGACGTGGAGGGGTATGCGTTAGCACCGCGATTTGGGTTGCGTGACCAACTTTGGATGAAGAACTGAATTCACTCACGCCTGTTGTTACAGGGTCTCTAGGAGACGCGATCGTGGAGCCGCCGAATGATGACAACGCCGCACCGAACAAACGAGAGGTACCGTGGAGAGCACGACGTCGTTGTATTGAATTGGTGTCACTAACAGCTGGCCATGAGGCAGAGCATGTGCTACGGAGTTGAGAAGAACGCGTTCCAAGAGATCGCGCCACCATCATCGCTTGCCGGCTCACTGCTTTCCCAGCTGACTCCTGGTAGCTAACTGTGATTTCCTCCTCTCTGTGGAGCTCTCTGGAACATCTGTCACTCCAGATTCCTCTCCAACTCTTTCTTTCTCTCCATTCTGTCCCCGAGCCATCTAGCTTCTAACGATGGCCAATATTTCCGCAGAAAAAAAATGCAAACACTAGCGCATTATAATGGAAGAATAGCGGTGAACTCGCTTAGTCGAAGGTGTTCACTATTCATTTTTCAACATCTTTGTGGAGCCCGTAAAACCTGTGGCCGCTGCTCACGTGACGCGGTCGGCACCCACGCTTCGTTCTTCCAAAACAAGGTTTAAAGCGCCTAAGTAAGGCACCACTGAACAGCTGGCAACGGCAGTCACGTGGTAACAACGCGACAGCGTTAAGCCTCCCGTTCTGCAGAAAATTCGGTGTAGTCGTCGGTGTCAGTGTTGTCAGAGCAAAAGCAGGTGGCCCATCTGCTACTTAGGCCGCGTGGCTTCTGCACGTTAGCAAAAGCTGACCAGCGGATTGTGAGCAAAGTACGTATCATGACATGGAGACGTAATTTAATGATCAGTCGCGAGAGGTTATTCGGGAAGAGCAGCCCGGATCTCACAAGCCCCACCGGTAAGTGTGTTTGAAACAGTCACCTGCAGGGGCAGTGTCGCGTCAGTTAACAGCTGCAACACTGCGCCAGTTGTGGCATGAGGACTCCTCACGATCTGTGCATGCAAGGCAGAAAATTACCTGTTTTGCATATATGGGCACGTAGGCAGAACTTGGGCAAATAGATACCGAGAAAGGACCCCTGCCCGCTGTAGGGACCCATTACCACTATAGCGTCATAGCTTTAGGGCGGAGCTTAAGTGTGTCCTGAATTATTTTTTTTTACATCCGGTCTTGTATGCTCCTGGTCTTCTGCTCGCGTTTCATTTATGCTGCGAATTTTATCTGCATTATAGGGCGCAGTCTCATCAGAAAATGATCATATGTCCTCATTCTAAAGTTTTAAAAGTTGCTCAAAAGTTGCTCAATACGTTGCTCCGCGAAAGTGCTCCCGCGTATAGCTCACCACATTGCTTGTTTTCGCAAGTGCTATTTCGTCCTCTCCTTGAGCGAGGGGTAGGAATTGAGAGTGCACTTTCGACAACCTTGAATAACGAAGGTTTCCAGCTGCCAGCACTGATACTTCCACAAGCTCTTTGCTTCTCTGACAGAAGCAATTTACAGGATCGATAGCAGGCTAATCAGGCAACCAGAATCTTGATGAACAGTGTAGTGGCGCACGCTGCAGCTCAAGTTGAAACAAAAATAGCCTAACAGAGCTAATGCTGCTGGGGCGCAAGGCTAGACCTGGTGGCAAGCCCTTAGTCATGTTTTTTTTTTTCAGTTCTAATTCCAACTACTGACCTCGCGGCTGAGCGAAACTTTCGCCGATTTCTCCTTTCTTTCCTACAGCAAATCGCACTGAATTTTCTTGTCCATCGTTGCCATGTTTTCCGCGCTCGACGCGCTTTTGGCGTTCCTTTTTTTCCCAGTGGAGTTGTTGCATTCTAGCATTATAAGATCTTTTGGAATGATCTTATACACGAAGAAAATTAATACTGCCCCACCCCAGCCACCAGATTTCTCCTTTTGGCAGTCAGTCCAGTGATGGCAATTTTGATGACGACTACAGCCATTGACGTCACCAGGAATGAAAGGACGGGCAGTCTTGCTCTAGCACACTGTTTGACCAAATATCTCGAAGTATTCTGGGAGCGTCGTATAATTCGACCCGGCCGAATGTCTGAATTCCGGTTGAAGCGAATTACAACACCGAAGAAACTTTTTTGGCTTGCCAAATCCTTGAAATATGCAGTCATCTTTAAACATTAGTTGTTATTTTCTATCTAGCACCCCGCCTAAATTTTCATGGAAAGGGGCGCTCGTCTCTTATACACTTGTCTACGAATACTATCAAAGAAATTAGTTTTCATTTACCTTACTTACTTTTCACTGCAGTTAATGCATGCGGCGATAAAGGATTTATGCCTTCTTGAGAAATGTGCGACACGTAAAAAAATAAAACATGACAGGACGATCAGACACCTAACGCGTTAAATCTGCGAAAACACTTGTGATTCACCCTTGTTGACTAGTTTGATGCTTTTTTATTGGCAGCCCACTAGAGAGTGGACGGTGTGTGGGGAGGTGGTTACTGGTTGGTACTTCTGGAGGGCAGCTGGATTTCCCTCGACATCTTTGAAATCAATTCGGGCGCCGCTTATCCGCTCTGCTGCTGCGTGGACTTTCAGTGAGTCTATGCCTTGTGAAGGTTGGTTGTTTGTTGTGGGTGGCGCTTCAAGAGGGTAAAGTTGGATGGACGGGTGATAAATAGCGCTTCCCAAGGGTGAACATAGACAGGGATAGGGTGGGGCGGCCGCCGATCCAGGGTGGCGGTAGATGAGCGGACAGCGCCTAGCTGGTGTCTGTGGCAGAGAGGTGGCTTTTACTTCGCGAAGGTGGCGGCTTCTCGCTTGGTCTCGAGGCTTGAGTTCAACGGAAGTCAGGTTTGCGGAGGAGTGGTGAAGACTCTAGCACTTCTTTCGCATTAAAAGCAGTAGTTCCTTCACGACATGATTTTCCATTAGCTTTGACAACGTTGCAATAGCTGTATTAAGACGGAGTCTTTAAGAGTACTAGAAAAGAATTGTAATGAACAACTGCAAACCGCAGATTTGAAAATCAGGATTTTTGAGCTGACCGTGGCAATTATCACCCGGTAGCAATACGGATAAAGCAGATGCCCGGAGAGGTGTGAAGCGGACTTGTACTTCTAATGGCACAGTGGCTCGAGAAGGACTTGAGGCCTTTCAGGTGTGGAGTGAAAATGCCTAGCTTGCAAGAAGTTTGACTGCCTTCTTACTTTATTCTCATGAAAGTCTTACTTGCCAAGAACAACATTATTGCCAAGAATTCATGAAGGCGACGTACAGTGGTCCGACGAATTAACAGAGTGCAAGATCGCGTTTTCAGTGACACCTTCGACCCCGCATTGTCACAGGCACCTGTGTTAATGGCCAACTTATGCGTTTGCTCTGCCTGAGATGGGCGGCGTTGATAAGCGCCATGCGTTTCCGTGTTGTCAGAAGCAATTATTGGGAATAAAGATGCAGAGAATGTGCATTGCGGCCGCAATATTTCTAGGCGACGTACTATATGCGGTCCAAACTACGAAGAGGAAAGGGAAGAGGGGTTCCGAACACGCTCTTGCGCAGCTGAGCACGCAAGATGGCGTTAAGTAGTGGGCGTTTAACCAGGTACGGTTATAAGTGACCAAGCTCTCTTCTCGAATGTCGGCGGTGGCTATGGCGGCGACAGCGGAGTGTGCACTTCGCACTCCTTCTCTTCTGAGAAGATAGACATGCTCGCAGCTTAAACATTCTGCGCAGCTTGTGCATCAGCAATGGAGTAATCTATTCTTTACAATTGGTGGCTATCACGAGAATGTACTGAAGGTATCGCTGAACACGTGCTCGAGCATTCCCCTGAAAACATCGTACCGCTGTAAATTCTTTGTGCATTGTCGCTGTCGTGCTTTCTGCATGAAATATCACAAATAATTTCTTTTTCGAACATTTAAGCTTTATTTCTGCGGTTTGGCAAGAAGAAACTATTTTATTAAGCTTCGGAAACGAAATACAAGTGACCAATAATTATTTTCTCTGCCAGCGTCAACGGCATACGCATATATTTACAGCTCTGACAGCAAGCTCCTCTGTAGCAACAATAAAGGAATCGTCTCAACTATACGACGGCTCAAATGGCTGGGGCTTTTGCCCATTTTATTTATGTTGAGACTGTCATGTTAAGGTGCCTGAAAAAAGAAAGAAGCAGTTGCCTATATAGCAAAAGTCGTCATTCCGATGAACAACTCATATGCTTCCAAAAATTGTTTGGACATAAGTTACGCTCCCATTATAATTTAACATTTTTGATTCCAAGGTTAGGCCAAAAATGCGCCAACAAACATTTCAGAAGAACTGGGTACATACAGCTGAGAATATAACTCGAATTTCACATAGGTATGACTATTGCGGACACACATGTTATTCTGAAGATACTTTCATCAGAGTAAAAGAATCATACTTCGAATACTAAAAGTTATATTCAATTTCTGGACACGGCTTAATTGCCATTGGATTCAAAGTAAACCACAATTAGATGAAACAAGAACTCTTGTATGCTGGAAGGAATAGGAAAGGCACCATGGGGCATTTTGCGAATCTAGACATCAACTCAAAAAGACGCAAAATACGGAAGCTGATCTCAACAGCTGTTTTTGCACGATTTCCAATATAATTTTGTTTAGGCGGAATCTAAATCGCTGCGCTAACAGTTGCTATTTTTCGCTGGTATTAATAAAAGAAATTATTGCAGAAGCACGAAGAGGTATGAGTGTTCTTCTTGAGAGCAACTCCAACAAATTTTTCTTCTTAGCAAAATTGTTTCGCTGGCTCTTTCTGGCTCTGTTGACGTTTCTCCGGCAGCAAAATACGCATTTATTGCGCAGTGAATTGAATTTTAACCCCTTCCCTCTATTCGATTCAAACTCCCGACGTCCTTACCGAAATGGACGGGTTGTCACATTATTGAACTGAGTTGTGGTGTAGCGTAGCCTAGGCATCGACGTACTAATTTTACTTGCGAACAAGGGAGACTTCAATTTCCTTTCTTAGTCATTTCCTTGGCTTATAAATGCTCCGGTTTAGTGAGATTCGTGTCTATGTGAGTGCAATGCGATAATCTGTAGATAAAGGAACACTTCTATTTTACCTCAGTCTTCCTTAAACTGCACATGTTTTAAATCTTTTATGGGAGTGTTCATTCTCTGCCATGAGGATGTAGGTTACTGTATTATCAGCGTGGGGTGTTTTTTTAAATTAATGATTCACGTTATGTAACGTCGCCAACAAGGAGCAGCCATACGAACACGCTCCACCCAGTAGTTAGCGCGTCCACTTCATTTGTTCGAAGACCTCAAAAGCAAACTCAGCAGCGCTGCTATAATGCAGTAGTGAGGAACCGATTTGTAAAGATGGATTTTATCATTCCTGTCATTAACATGCAGTGCAGGAAGCGTCCATTCTTTTTCTTTGTACAAATTCATGGTGTATAAACTAATTCGTGCCTCGAGCTAGATGAATAAGTAGAATGAAATATGCTGCCAGACACATCAATTTGTGAAGCTTGCCTGGTACAAAACCTTTGGAAGGCAGCGCATTCCTCGTTCAGTTAGTAATATAAATAAACCCTTGCTTCATTTTAGGACTGCTATTTAAATACCATTCTGTTCTACATCTGGATCTACGCGTAATTATTTAACGGGAACCGCGGATGCGATGGTGTGACTTAGCGAAAAGGGATGCTTTTATTCTATTCTATAGAGAATTTTCCGATGTCGTATCTACATGAATAAATAAAAGCAAAGTATGCGGAAATGCAATTTCAAACGGTGAAGCGAAGTAGGCAAAAATCTAAGAACAAGGAAAAAAAAAGATTATGCAATCAGGCTATGGATTATTATCGGCATAAACGCGCACCAGTAAAAACATATTATCTTTAAATTGCTTTCTGAGGTTCCACAAAATTTCCAGTAATGTGTCCGTCTCTTACAAAGGGAAAGAAGTTTTTTTCGGCGCTTTAATTGAATCCATGTACTGTCACATATCAGCGCAGTCTTTCATGCTTTTCATATGTAAATAATGCACATCGCCGGTGTCATCGTCAGTTTTTTCTTATGGAGTACATGGAATTTTGTAGGAATTTTGAAACCTGGGTTGTGCCAGAATGTTATATAATTCAAAATATCAAGAACATTTGTTAATTATGGAACAAAGACTTGGGGAAAAAATACTGGTCGAGGAGCCAAAAGCTAGCGCCCATCCCTGTCAGCACTCTGTTTTCATGCCGGATCTTGTTATTTCTGCATTTTCTTTGCTCTGAGCCGAGAAAGTAGTCAATTCCAGTTTATAGATTCGTTTTTTTTAATACCATAAAAGTTTCCACAGGTGATTAATGCCAACTCATAACAGTATTGTGACATTGCAGACGACTCGATTTAGCAGTATCGCGAAATTCATCCTAAAAGCTGCAAACCATTCGATAAAAACGGAATTTGTCATATGTGCTCACCCACACTCCTCTTGGCAAAGTTGTTGGGTGACGAAATAATTCAATGAATTCAGATCTTTCTCCCAGTGGCAGACTCTGTACTCAGTGCACTCTCCGGTCGTTTTATTGTAATAATACCTTACTAGGCCTGCTTCATAGTCATCTTCTGTGCAGTTCGCAGCTGGAGGATTTTCCAAGCAAGATACAGCGCATTCGGCTTGAACATGTAATAGAAAACATAGTTAAAGAAAAGGCAAAACGCCGAGTCAATATGTTTCCATCGTCGCCTTCATGAGAAATGATTATTTCGGTCCTGGCTCCTTATGCATCGCATGCACATAGTTAAATCGGTCCTGATAAATATTTCTTCTCTCAGAACGCCGATAGTCTAATGCTATGGTCCAATAACTGCTATTTCAAGCCGCTGCTGATTCCCCTACAACATACCTGGTGATCGCCTTTGCTGTTCACAAGTTTATATGTGCCAGTGGATGGAGGCCCTGCTAAAGGAGCCGATAACGCTGCGGCTTTAACTTTTCACACCCCATCTACTTCTTTTTTATTCTAAGATGTGAATAGACGCGTTCTTTTAGTGCGGTAATTGATGGTGCTTTTCGATTGTACTAATAGGATTCCTTCTGGCACAAAAATCTCCACGGTAATGTCAGGCTTTGATTTCTTCCTTGTGTGGCCCTCGTGGGTGCACACCATTTGCAAAGATCACAAAAACAAAACATAAATATAACTGACGTTGCGTACGATGTTTCAAAAAGGCCGGCTATCGGTATCAGTGACATAAACATGACTCAACTGCACAAATCTATCTGATATTGTTAAGTGAAGAATATGTTATGAGAAGTCAATCTGACAGCGCATAATTTTACCTCATCCCATTTTACAGTTCGGTGTACGCGAAAGAAAAATTTTCCAATGCGACAAGTATTTATTTTGGCCAGTGCCAAGTTCTTCCTATTTTTCTAAACATTTTTTACTACAGACGCAATATATATTGATATTGATATAATATTTAAAAATTGCTACCTGTTTTGTCGCAAGTTTTGTTGAAACATTTTCATGCACCTTTAGAAGGCACCACGACTGTCATATGTGGTGGTGACTCGACCACAAACACTTGTTAACAAAATAGCGATTTGATTCCTGGAACAATCAGCAGTTTGCGGCAGTTTCGAAACACCCTTGCTTATTTTTTTACTAACACTAAATGTGCTCCAAAACGCCATAGATGCAAACAACTTATAATTTCCTTTGTTGGGTGGAGCTCCGGAAGACCTTCGTCTACTCATCAGTAGAACAAATCGATGCTTGGAAACAGCCAGTATTGAAGGAAAGAAAACATCTCTTTATTACTAACGATGACTGGATTTATCACTACGGAATTTGTCTTTTCCTAACTTTCGATAACTCTGTACCACTTTCGTATTTACTAAAGTTCGTGACATCGCACAGCGCACGGATATTTTTGCACTTCGCCTTCATCGAAATACTTCTTCTGCATCCTAGATTTGAAGCAGCTACTTTAGAGGTTTGTCATAAATGGAAATGCTCCATAACTCTCTCACGTCTGGAGAGAAACCTCAACCGCACCGTACGGGAAGGTTAGAAGGCAGGAGTGAAAGAAATGGAAGAGAAATGAGCACTTTAGTGCATGACTTCAGATTACTTTTATCATCCACCTGACGTTCTTTAAAATGTACTGACATCGCACAACACACGGGCGCCTTTTGCGTTCCGCTTTCATCTGAACTCGACCGCCACTCCAGAGATTCAACCCGCGTCGTCGGACTCAGCAGCCGAGCCCCTAACTACTGATCCACTACGGCGGGTGACAGAGGCGCTCGAATAAATGGCAACGGCTCCTTCATGCGAGTCTGAGAAGCTTACCGAAAGTGTCATTAACGACACTGAAATGTGAACAAGAGCCGCGCACTATATGCGTACAAACTGGCCGATACCGATACAAAGATTGCCGATAGCAGCATGCATGGCACGTCCTGGAATGCGATAAGCGGTTACGGTAAGGTGTTTCATGTATTCACATGCTTTCGGTATGTACTACTTCGCCATGGAATAGACTCGGTATAGCGCAAACTTTTCTATATTAATATTTGAAGATGACATACGTGGATTCCAGCCATTCATGTTGTGGTCGTTGAATCCACTGAAATACAAAAACACATTCTGTAAGACGCAGTACATGAGTTTCAAGTAAAAAATAAATGTTTAGTGTACTCCTTTTGATTTCATACTGCCTAAAGCAGAGAGAGGTGTGGTTTTGTTTACTTTAATGGTGCGTTGGTGCTTGGTTTAATTTGCTGACGCTGCTAATGGTGACTATACCTGAATTAGATTTTTAAGCCATCGTTTGAATACATATGCTGCTCTTCGGCCTGAATAAATTGCTGGCAGTTTCAACGCTACTCCAATGTTCCTTCCATGTTTATACTCGTCTCTTCACGCTGCCTCCTCTCGCTTTACAGACTACACGCTATAATCACAGTGTAGGAGAGGTAATACCTATTCGTTCCTTTAACCTTCGCTGTGTTGATCGCAATCGCCGAACTCTTTAGTATTTGTCGCATGTCGCTTACATCATTTGAGCTTCACTGGACGCTTCTCAGCAAGGACTTTTCACCGTAGCCTTCAGCTACCTGAACATGAAACACATCAAAGGCTTTTGCGAAACCGAGCCGTTATCGTTTCCCTATGAATCAATTCAAGCCTATCGTAAAGGCATTGTCTCCAAAAATGGCATTGAATAATACTGGGACTCCTTCTGTGGACTAAAATGAAATTATGATTTTGCCAAGGAATCAATACTATATGAATGGTATCACTTGCTATTTTCGTTTTTGCATGCCATTTTTACGTTTCTATAATATGTTCGCTACAGTTTTCACAACGCTCTAAACCAAGCCACGTAAGAAATACAACCACCCAACTGAGGTGACACATTTCTCCTGAACTGAGCCTATATTTCTTTTCGTTATTTGAGACTAGACAGCCACTTCGACGCTGCTGCATAGCCGACACATGATCATTGCAGGTGAAAAAGAAAGCATTTCAAAATAGTACAGCACGTAGGTACACATCAATAATATCATTCAGGTGCCCCGAAAGTCAAAGGGTAAAGTGCCACTGCCGGCTGATTAGGCTTGAACTCACATGAAATAATATTAACCTGGTGGGCCCAGATTTCAATACGAAACCTGACTAGGGGCCGCATTCTACAAGCTGTTTATTTTAGGTCGTCCATTTCACATTCATTTCGTCCTTGTCATTTGTCACTTATATATACCCGCAGCTTACATGCATCTGTTAAAAGCGACCAGGCCGTTGCGTGGTTGGCGACCGGATCTGTCGCATCCAATGGCAGCCAGCGGTCAGGAACGGGCCCCTTAATGTTTACAGGTGGCTGCGGTTTAACTCACCATTTCCTGCATATCGCAGTTAATGGCAACTAATGGTGACGTCCGGTAGCCAACCACCCAATGGCCGGGTCGCTTCCCAAAGACGCTTAGAAGCCTCGGGTATATCTGATTGACCAATGACAGAGGACATAATTTACTCAGAATGGACAGCCGAAAATTGACTGCTTATAGAACACGACCGCTGGAACTAAGAAACGCACTGCGCTGGCTTGATTATTGTGTCTCGGGTGCCTGCATGTCACACTGCGTATAGTTTGGCAATCTGTGAACTACGCTCCCTCTCGCGCGGAAGGGGGGGATACCTCCTACTCGCTTAAACTAACAATTTGTTTTACAATTTAGTGCGCTCTGCTCCAACTGCCGATCCCTTTCTCAGCACCTCCCGTAATGCAGATTCTTTATTTCTTAGTTTTGTTTTCAATAAACGTGTTCTCTCCACTTTTTGATGACTTTATCGTGAGGGTGAGTGAGGAGGAGCCGCTTCCGATGAGCATGTTAGCTTGCAGCTTCTTTCAGTCCTGTGCCAGCATACTCGAACGAAGGAAGTGAATCATATTCGAGCATAATCTTTTCCTTACAGTTTACACTCTTGCAAAGAAAGTCAGTGGACCGCCATTGCTTGCAAGGCGTGCAAAAGAAATGATCTCTCTCGCATTGTAGCCACTGTGTGTAACCATGACGTGCTCTGCAGTACCACCGTAGCGCTGCTAAGGAACGGCTACACAATGCGCTAGCCGCAATCTTACAATTGGTGACGTCTAGGTGGTTCCATGCCGCTCTACACCACAAGGGGCAGAACGAACCAGTGACACATTCAATTACGTGTTAACAACAAATCTCGCTATGCCCTAAGTTAAGGTGGAGCTCCTGCCTGCCAAACACCACTACGGCATTACCGATGAAGCTCGGGCTGGTTCGAGCGCGCGCTCCACGCCACATGATTTACGTGGACCTCAATTTTCTGCTTTACGTGCGCCTTTCGTCTACTTCGTTGTCCAGCCCAGGAGCTGAGACGGGCACAGAAGGCACTGGGCCATGCTCCATACCCTTCGGACGGTCAGTTAATCTTAAAGTTAGGAGGCGGGTTTGTCTTTGTATTCGCCCACCGGTTCGCCGAGGTCCCGATGAAGGTAAAGGAAAATGGGCCGCGGCGGCACCACACGAAAGCTGGCCGCACGCTCATTATTCTATAGCGCCCCGCGTTCCTATAAGGATGAGCGGTGCTACTTCGGATCTCGAGTTCTACCTGTATACCATGCTGGCTTGCGGAACCGCTAATGATACAGCGGTCTACAACGATGCCCTTCGAGTGATGTAAGATTATTGCACAACACTTTAACCAATATTTTCACAGCGTTTTCTCCACGCCCACTGAACCTTCATTTTCAACATTCCCGTCACATTTCCCGAATGTCACTGATTTGATTTCGCATGACGGAGTGCTGAACATGCTGCTCAGACTTAGTCAAATCTTCACCGGGACCTGATGGTATACCAGGCGCATTCCTTCGCCGTTTCTCTGAAACACTGAGCAAATTCCTCGTAGTTATATTTCAAGCTTTCATTAGAACTGCGTCCCTACCTGACGATTGGAAGACGGCACGTGTGGTGCCCGTCCTGAAGAAGGGTGCCCCACTTTCTTTATCCAACTACCGCCCCATATCTGTATTATGCTCTTCTTGCAAGTTCATGGAGCACATCGCGACTAAAATCATTGCAAAAATTCTTCAAGAAAACAATTTCCTGTCGCAACAATGCATGGCTTTAGCAAACGGTTTTCTACGTTTAGTCAGTTAGTCACCATATTTCACTTTCTTACTTCCGTCGTGGGTAGAGCCGATCAGGGAGACTTAGTTTTCTTGGATTCAAGCAAGGCTTTCGACCTAGTACCCCCATTATAAATTAGTATTTATTTATTTATTATTTGTTGCATATTGCAGACCCATGGGTCCAAGCGGAGGAGCATTAGAATATATACAAATAATAATGAACAAAACAGGAACAGACAGGTACACATTTATACAATTACTAGTCACACTGTAGCCAGTAAGCCATGGTTCCATTCCGATATTGTCCAAGGAAAAAATGAAAAATTAAACGTATCAGTTCGAACATAATAGGGTGTGAGTGAGTCAAGATGATGATGTCTTGTTTGGCGCGTTAATGCAGGCGTTATATAGGTGATTTATTCATTTGAAGTTTGTTGTTAAGAAGGAGGGAAATGAATTCAAGTCTCAACTGCTTTTGACGTGATTCAAGGGTAGGCATACAATTATCTGCCATAATTTTAGAGGAGAGTGAGTCCGTGTGAATTTATTAAATATAAATCTAACTGCCTTTCTTTTGCATTTTTTCAAGGTGACTGATATTTGACTTAGTGTGAGGATCCCATAAAATACATGCATACTCGAGCTTTGGTCGAACAAATGAAAGAAGCAGAGTAATTTCAAATTAGTAGGGACGTTTTTTAGTTTGTGTCTCAAAAAGCACGGTTTGCGGAAAGCAGAACAAATATTATTAATATGTATATTCACGACAATGTTGGTGTCAAGGTAACACCAAAATATTCGTAGTTGATAGCTTCGTGTAGTCGAGTAGAACCTAATGTGTAAGAAAAAATAATTGTTCTTTTTTTACTGGTGACACGAAGATATACCGATTTTTCGGCGTTGAGAAGCAGCATCGCCCATTCACTGCACTGTCCACTTCAATATGCTGTTTAGGTCTCTTTTAAGGGCAGTCTGGTCATGTGGACAGGTTATATCGTTATACAGGACACAATCATGGGCAAAAAGCCTAATTTGCACACCGGGATTAAATTAATTGAGAAGCTTCAACTGATAGGACGGCAAGATTTTATTATTGCTTGGGTATCAATGTATTTAACACAGCGCAAACAGTACGTAACTATTAACGGAGATGATTCTTGTGCTCTTCCTGTTACATCTGGAGTCTCTCAGGGAAGTGTGCGTGGGCCGCTGCTGTTTTTGATATATTCCAACGACATTGTAGATGTGTTGATGAACCTGTTCATATTCGCATGTATGCTGATGACTGTATTATTTTCAATGAGATCCGGTAGCTGACGATCAGGCAGTACTAAACACGTCCCTTAATAATATCCACGCATGGTGTAATCGATGGGGCATGAAACTTTGAAAAGACTGTCCTACTACGTGTTACAAGAAAACTTAATCCATATGCTCTTTTTTCTGGGTTCAGGAAAAATTGCTCAAGTAAACGAACATAAATATCAAGGTGTTACATTAACAAACAACCTATGCTGGAACACTCATATTTCTAACACTTGCTCCTCTGCCTTACGAAAGATTTGTTGCGCCATAAACTAAAAGATGCACCACTTCAGGTTAAGATACTAGCATACGAAACCTTTAAAAGGACTACATTGGAATATGCGCGCATTGTATAGGATTCATATACTGTCACTAACATGAAAGCACTTGAGCGGATCCAAAGGAAAGCTGTGCGATTCTTGTTTTCGCAATACAGTCGAACTGCTTCAGCCTCTGCATTAACGCAGTCGAATTTAATACCAACCCTTCCGTGCCGGCGCCAGTTTCTTAGGTTGGAATTCTTATTTTTGTTATTTAACCATTAACTTGGAATAAATTCTTCACCGTATCTTATAATACAGAACACCAGACGAGCTCGACACTCCCACCCCCTTTCTCTGACCCCGTACTTTGCAACGACTAACTTATTTCAGCACGCTTTCATTCCGCAAACCAGCAGTGATTGAAACAGCTTACCACCTTTCTGTGTACTGTCTCTTGACCTGATAAGTGACCATTGTTAGCTGTTTTTTAACTTGTTTTGTGGGCTTGTTTATTGCCTTCCCATGTCATTTCCCGATGCTCGTGTTCTGTTTGCATTTTGGTATGATTACTCAATTTTTTATCCGTTTCTGTAATCCACTCCTGCTTGGGCCTCACGGCTTGCAGTATGTCATAAATAAAGCAATAAATAAATTTTAAATAAATAAATAAAAAAATATTTCTATAACAGCACTTTCCCCCTGCTACTGTGCGTTCCAAAATCACATTGCAGTTGCTGCCTATCTCAGTACAACATTAGCGTCCTGTGAGGTGGGTCGACCATAGTTGGTCCAAAAAAAGGGGGCGTGAGAACATCGCCCTAAATGTGATTGCGAAAGCAAGCAACGGCGCCTGCAATATCAAGAGGGGCGCGTTCACGATGCCTTTGTAGCAAAGCGTATTGGACTGGCCGAAAACGGATGTCCACAAAATCTAGGCCGTGAAGATATCAAGGAAATCGCTTTCGAAGCTTTGAATAAAGTGCTGCTTACAGTCCCATTATCAATAGAGTGATCATGAATGACTTTTTTCTCCATACAACGAAAAAACGTTTGGGAGAGAAAGGGTCAACGTTGAAGGGGTCAAGTGAAAGGCTTTTCAACCGATCGATGCTGATAAAACCGGTTGGCGGACAGTAAAGCATCCAGTCGTCGCCAGATGGGCGCGCGAGCTGGAATTTCGCGGCCACGATACAAAAAAGAGAATATTGCATTTGTCTCTGCTTATCAGCATTACAAATGACCGAAAAAAGCCACTCAACTCCATGTGTTCAGCCGTTGACGTTTACCGGCGGTAAACAGTTATCATATACTTGAGTTTTAGCCAACGATGGCCACCTTCTGCATAGAGTAGACTTTAAATAGTGCACAATTTTTGAGTAACTGATGTCGACGTTTGCGGAAAGTGAATTCATCAGCTTTCTCGAATGAATATGTAATATGTTCACCGAGTGTAGCCTTGGCAACAGTGATGTGGGATCAACGGTTCCTTGTATCGCAGGGCGCAAATAGAAACAGCGGGAAGCGCCAATGCTCGAGGATGTAACTCCGTCTGCCGAGCATTCATTCATTCATTCGCATCATTCACTTGGGATGCTTGGCGAGTTATGTCTCTTCGAAAAAGAACTGAAGCCCCAGCTGCTGAAGAGAGACGATATTACTTGACATATATAGAGTGCAGCTTGCGTATAATGTCAAGCGAACTATTAGTAGCTCTCTATGTTTTACCCGTATAAAAATGAGTAGAGCAGAGGGGCTTTTGGATGCAATAGTTCTATTCGGCACATAATTGGGGGGCCATTGCCTACTCACAAGGCAGTGCTAAATTATGGAGTATTATATCGAACCACTCCTTAAGCGGATGCACGATTAGAGTACTGTCGAAGCACCAGAAAAGATATGAGCAGCGCCAGTATCAGCAGCCCCGGAGCAGCCATGAGGCATGGTTGTGGGACGGGGTATGTGTGGCACGGTTGTGAGCCACGGACTATTAGTCCGTGGCTTGTGCTGACACGCGAAAATCACGGGAAGGTATGTGCCGGTACTCAAAAACCGGATGACTCATGAAAGGCAACAGAACAAGAACTCATGTAATGGCATACGCTGAGTCATGGAAAAAGGTCGTAATCATAACAACAAAGGAACAGGACCTGTTTCTATTTAAAGCCCTGCCATTTTCAAGAAATTTTCACTCGTCAGTGTCAGCGCCAGTGCTGCTGTTTGTGTCTTTGCTCTACTCTCTCTGTTTTTTGCGCGCTACGAAGTTTAGTTAAAACTCTGCAGGAGGTATGAACGCATTCAGTTAGTCGATTTTGCTGTGCAGTACGTCAAGTCTAAAATGATTATTCCGTCCAGCTGACGAGCCAGTGGCGTGGGACCGAACTTTATTTTCTGACTCGGAAAACGGCGACGACAGCTACGGCAGGAACTCAAAGCCTATTTTGGAGCTACAACAACAAGCTGCTAGAGGCTAGAGCGGACCAAATTTACGTGTCATATTTCTCCATCTGTTGTGAGCATTCATGGTGCTTCCTGTTGTAGTTGAAGTCGCGCAGCCTCCCGGAGCAGACTTGAACAGAAACTAACGATGAAAAATTGCTCGCGATCATTAGTACCCTTTTGGTCTGCTTGTTTTGGTCGCTTTTCATGATTACTGTGCCTTTGCGGTTGTCGGAAAGCAAAAACATGTGCTCTCAAAAGCTTCGTGTTTGTAGCACTTCAATAAGTAAAAGCTGGCCCCACGTTTGACCCAGTTCCACAATGTTATTACTTCTGCCCAACTCCCCCCATCGCCAATTCCGCAAGCTCTGATCCCAATTCGGATATGGAACTCGGGTATTTTTCTGTTCTTATAGCTCCAAACTTCACTTTAGTATGCTGATGAAGTGGGCTCATAAAGTGCAACACGAAATACGCCTTAACACTTACCGGCAACCCAAGTTGCAAAAATGTCCACCGAAGAAACCGTTCTTCTCGAATACTTCAAATAGACTTTCGTTACCGCAGTATCGGTATTTCTCACACTCCTGAGTCGTCTTGTTGTAGAAAAATGCAATTCTTCCCGCGTCTGTTTCGTTGCACTTCATGTAAGGGTCTTCGGCGCAGAATGGAGCACCGGTGTCTGGCCAAAGAAGATGGGAACATAGTTAGTATGGGAATGAATTATCTCCTCCGTATGTCGTCACTCCGAGTATACTCAAATAGAGCGCAGCTATTTCTACCGCTTCACTCTGAGTACGCCAGGTTTGCTGTTATTCCATTTTAGCCTACTATTTGCGCCGTACTACAGCATTAGGTTTATCTACGGTTCCCAGTACAGTTGTAATTATTTAATTCATTTCGTTTACTTTTCCTGAGCGGCTACAGCACTGAATGGTCACTCAGGCTGAAAGTTTCAATCATCAACTTGACGAGGGCCAGGGGCCATACTACAAAACAGTAGCCAACGCAGGTTATGAAACAATAAAAACTACACACTCATAAAAGTTCAAACAACATGTACAAAGACATTAGCGTCAAACATACTCATCATGAAAAAAGAATCTATTATAATATGGAACCATACAATACAGGATAACTGAACTCATTTAACAAATCATAATAAAAAATCATAAAGCAATAAGAATTTTTAGCATATCATGGTAAGGTGTATTGTTTCAGCTGAGGTTACAGCTTAAGCTTATATTTTGTGTATCCACTCAAGCCGCTGGCATAATTAAGCTTATTTTACAGTAAATGATGAAAAGGAGATATTGCTTTATAAAAAGAACTTTTGCGCCGGCGAAGTGACCGCATCATGGATGGGGAAGTATTGTTTTCGCGGTCAGTTCTTCACCCCCCAAAAAGGAGAAGCAGGAAGGCTAACCAGAAGTATGTATCGGCTTGTTAACCTGCATATGAGAAAACGTAGAAGAGCATATGATAACCAAAGAAAAAAATGATAATAACAGTGAACTAGCTGGTTTGAGCTGCTTTCTGCAAGGTAGATTGTCCATTTCATTTCTGGTCCTTCTTCATAAATAAAATCGTCGCCTTTTCTGTAACAACCTGTTTTATCCTACTACCATACTTGTGTCTGTATTGCTATCGCTTCCGTAATGACGCGTTTAATATTACCACCATATATCAGTTTGTATTGTAAGCGAGCGCCCTTTCATTTTTATGTTTCTCTCCGTGTGCGTTATTCCTAGTTAGCGAATAATCTTTTCGCTTCTATATTTTTGTTTCAATGAAGTGATCATCCCAATTTTTCTATCGAAATATGGGATATTCCTTTCTTTCTGAAGGAAGGAAGGAGAGTTCTTGGCGGCGTGCGCATTCCTTCCCGCAGCCAGGCGCTTGATCTCAAAGGATAGCAAAAGCACCGATCCTTGGACTCCCAGACATTTCTTGGACAGCAAGCGTCTGCACGTGCATCTGTTACTGTGGGGGCTAGCTTGTCTCTTCTGTGCATTTGCGCGACTACCAACCGAGCTGAGAAAAATCCTGGACAACAGCAGTGTGCACCAGAGAGATAAGCGGAAAGCAGCGCATGAGCGCAGTTGCCGAGTGTGCGAATGCGGGAGCGAGGTGTTGGAACGTGACAGCATGTCTTTGAGGTCTGTCGTTGAGTTTTCTTTTTAAATATATAATTGTGGCGTTTCTCTATTTCAGCGTTTAATTGTCGATTTATAGTGATTCTCTAAGGCTGTTTTGCTTTCCTTGGTGCTTTTTATGTTTTTGTATTTGTTTCCCTTTTTAGATCAGAAACACTTTTAATAATAATTGGTTTTTGGGGAAAAGGAATTTGGCGCAGTATCTGCCTCGTATATTGTTGGACACCTGAACCGCGCCGTAACGGAAGGGATAAAGGAGTGAGTGAAAGAAGAAAGGAAGAAAAAGGTGCCGTAGTAGAGGGCTCCGGAAAAATTTCCGCCACCTGGAGATCTTCAACGTGCACTGACATCGCACGGCAAACAGGCGCCTTAGGGTTTGCCTCCATAAAAACGCAGCCGCCGCGGTCGGGTTCGATACCGGGAACTCCGGATCAGTAGCCGAGCGCGCTAACCACTGAGCCACCACGGCGGGTAGAAACATTTTTCTATTTGCAATTTATTTGGTTTCGTAGTTTATGCACTTCAATTTTTTTGCTGCCACTCTCCTCTAAAATGCTTTGAAAATGAGAAATGAAATTTACAAAATGGCGGTGGCTTAGCTCTGATTAAATCACGAGTGACACGATTGCTACAGATAGCCGAGTGGAACTTGGACACGTGACCAAGCACGTGACGAACCACGTGATCAGCAACGGCGCCGTGCCACCGGCAGCTGCTCCGCACCATGTGACAGCGTGGCGCCACCGCCACAGGGTTTCGCACAGCCAAAGTGTGGCGCGCCGTCACAGGGTGGCGTCCCTGGCGGCGCCGCAACGCTGAAGGCTCGAAAAGCTACCGTAATGTAGCTATCGCTACAAAACAACACGCACTGCAATCTACTCGGGGACAGGTGATGCTATCCGCAACGTGTCAGGGTGACAGGGTGGCAGCGCCGCCACCACCACGGCGCCGCCACGCTGAAGGCTCGAAATGCTACCGTAATGTAGCTATCACTACAAAGAACGTTCATTCTAGCAAAATTAGAGGCTCTCGCGAGATGAAACTTGCATGACAAGGGAAAACAGCATGGGAGGTAATTACTTGCCTAATATATTCCTTATATATCAAGCAACAAGGTTTTGCTCGCAAATTATATTTTTGGGCAGCCTAGAAGCTCATTATTTTTCTACGGATTTTCTCCTCATTGTTTTGATATTGACTGGCTTTGCTTCGGCTGTATGCTTTTAAGCGACGTGAACAGTAACCGCTGCCAACATTTAGCGCTTTGAAATAGGAACTCTAAATGTTTCAAACCCCTTCTTGAGAAGCAATAGTTAAGAAAAACGATAAACAAGCCTGACGATTTGCAGAGCTTAGCAATTTTAAATGCATAGGAATAGCTCGGCGAAATTACCCGAATATCGCTTAAAAAGCAGAGCTGGCCCTTGTCTAATGGCTTATCCCCATCTTCAATCAGGAAAGCTGCTCTGAACTATGAGCGGAAAAAAATATTCGCCGCGGTGTCCGACAATCCAAAGCGATTTCCAAACATTGGCAGTCGTTTATCTCTGGTTAAACCTGGAGTGCCGCAATAGCTACAGCTGGCCGAGTAGAACTTGAACACGTGATCACCACGTGACGAACCACGTGATCAGCCACGGCGCCACGTCGCCGGGAGCTGCTTCGGACCACGTGACAGCGTGGCGGCACCGCCACAGGGTTTCGCACTGCCACAGTGTGGCGCTCCGCCACAGGATGGCGTCCCTGGCGGCGCCGCCACGCTGAAGGCTCAAAAAGCTACCGTTATGTAGCTATCGCTACAAAACAACACGCACTCCAATCTACTCGGGGACAGGTGATGTTATCCGCCGCGGAGTGAGTCAGTCCTGTATGGTGCGGGATTGGATCCCACGACCGCTATAGATGTTGCCCGTTTAAATAGTAGCTTTGGTTCCCGAAGTCAGAAAGCGTGCTGGGTATCGCCGATCGTGAGACGTCATGAGACATTAACTGCCACATAAAGCGAAGAATTCACGCTACACTACACTGCGCATTAAGTATCAAAAATGCTCTTTGTAATGCGTCATCTAGTGTGCCCTCAGCTGTAATGTTTTTGCAGTGTAAATGCTCAATGTGGTATCAGAAATAAGGACGAAGTTCCCCAAAGAGAAATGCTACGCAAGGCTGTTCCAAGAACACAACTGGCAAGAACTGTACTCGCACGCACTATAAAACCGCGCCTTTACCTACGTGAACGGAAACAACGCAGGTTGGAGGTTGTCTGACCAGAATTCTAATTTACTTTCCTTTTAAGCTTCTGAAGCAATTGTTTCGAACTTCCATTTTACGCGTTTATGGTCACTTCTTGGCCTAACTATGTTTTGGATAAGTTAAGTTGCATGCTTGTTAAAAATACCTGTAATTTGTAAAACTTAAAGTGAAAATCCTGAGCGCCAACCTTAACGTTCAGATATGGCTACAAAAATGTTTATCTAATCGCATCCAAATGCTTCTAGTAAATAAAATGTAGCCCTCACTTAACTACGTTACGTGTTGAGAGAGCGATATCATTAAACCCTGAAGTCCGCTCGACCAGCTTCTTCCCCATCAATGCAGCGGGCAACACATAATGATCCTGCGCATCCCCCGATAGTCCTTCTTCAGCGACATACTTCAGTGGTCGTTTATCCTCTTGCGAGTGTTTTCCACTGTTGTAGACACACACAGCGTTTGTTCTGACGGTATGCAAGCCTGATAAGCAGAGCTGTCTTGACAAGTCTGCACGGAAAAAGCGCACCAGCTAACTGACGCCGAGCGCCCTGCGCAGTTGACCATCTCACGTGGCCAGTGCGCCTGCAAATTGCCCGCGCTCCTGCCAACACGACCATGTAACACGGTCTCATGACTGCATGTAACACGGTCTCATGTTAAAGGCTCGAAATGCTACCGTAACGTAGCTATCGCTACAAAACAGATTTAGCCTGGTGAGAAAAAACAACAAGTGTGGCATAGTTGACAAAAACGAACTGTTAATACCGTAGCTTAAATGGATAAAAAAACGGATTGTGGAGGGCATATAATGCCCAGAGTACGTAATCAGTGATAGAGCAGTAACAGAAACGAACGGAAAAAGTGATAGTCGAAACGGATTAAGATTAGATGAGAGAGAAGGCTACGAAGTTGACTGAGAAGAGATGGCCCCATCTGGTTCGATACAAGGTGAACGTGAATCGCTTAAAAACGCCGTTGTCCTGGAGTGGAAATAATATTCATAATGAGCAGATGCTAGCTCGTACCACTTACCTCGTGCGCAAGTCTGAACACAGTCGAAGAAAGTGTAAAACACTCCAAATGTAGCATCACGTCTACAAATGGAGTCTGGAAGTTGCTCGCACTTCTTCGTAATGTTATTGTAGATGTGCATTGTTGCAGAACGGGTAGGGCAGTCAAGAAAATCGTCTGGATCTGTGTAATTTGGATTATGGCACAGCTCCTTCCGATATCCTTCGAGCTCCTCCGCAGCTGCGTATCCTAAAAGGCAGAGAGCAGACGCAAGTTTTGTTTCTGCTGGAAAGATTTTACGCTGCAGATTAGTACTTTTCAATGCACGCAAGCGTCAGACCGTGACGTCGCGAAGATATGGCGCACTGCCGTTAACAGTGACTTTCATTGTGTAGAGAAAAGGCGGGATCGTACGCATTCGGTGCGCAATGCTTGCGTGTTTTTGAACGTAATTCGCGACATACTGATAAATTGTGATGCTCTCGGTTGACCCGCAGATCATAACAAAAGAAGTGGCATAAATTTTCAGAAGTTTAAAGCGGTCAGAATGGGGAAAAATCGTTGGGCATGCAGCGGCCGTGGACTGGGACAAGTTTGGCTATGGATCGGCTTCGCAGCTAGCATGCATTTTGCATCAGAATTTGATCAGTTATTTCGCGTATTCTAATCCGCACAGTTGGTCATGCAGTTAAAGGCATAGTTAACTGCAGGGCGCCATTTTCACATGCAAGTCACCCGAAGTACGTGCACAGCATATATCCCCGCAAAAAAATAAAAACAAAACAGCTGCGGCCACTCGCCTTCAGCGTTCACAGCGAGCCGCTAAGCGCGATGTCTGAAGTAGCACCAGACTCTTCTAGTATATAAAGCGCGTACAACGAAAGGTTCTTTCTCTGTTTTCAAGTTCGCGAGCTTTAAACATAGTACAAATTATGTTTAAAGCTCGCGAACTTGAAAACCGAGAAAGAACCTTTCGTTGTCCAAAGATATATGAGACAGATACTGCGCCAATTCCTTTCCCCAAAAAACCAATTATTATTATTATTATTATTATTATTATTATTATTATTATTATTATTATTATTATTATTATTATTATTATTATTATTATTATTATTATTATTATTATTATTATTATTATTATTATTCATAGCGTCTTTTTAACACCGGTCCTAGAAAGCAATTAAACGTCGCTGGATCTCGGCAACGTTATCCAGTTTTATTTTCAACATAAACTGAATTTTCTCATTGCACGTCGGTAAGGATATGAGTAACACAAAAATACCACAGCAAAACTCTCTGTCATCCAGCAGAAGGCGCGCTTGAATTCCAATCTAAAAATAAGAAGGCAAATGACCTGAATTATTTAGCTCAGAATAGAGAACGAAATTTTCTTTCAAGCTCAAGGAATAGTTGTATGGCCTTGTGCAGCTCTCGAAAAGCCAAGATAGAAAAGAGAGCGCGTTCCTGCGGATATTACTGGTCGAGCGAAATCTCTTTTGCTGCCAGACATGACTGCTAGCATTATAGAGCATTTAAGTTTAATGCGCACTCCACAAACCTCCAATGAACAGAGACTTCGCATTTTTCGTATCAAGGTATGTAACTGTGTGCCTTAAGTGTCTACTAATTTTCCACGTTCTCTGCAGTAAAGTGGCTCGGAGAAAACAGGGAGTGCATCTTGAGGTTCGTACTTGTGAAAAAGCTGCTTCGCGTCGTGCATGGCGTCGTCCTGCTTCTTGCACTGGCAAATGTTTGTTCTTCCTCGAGCGGAAAAGGAAGCTTATGCAGAGCTCCGCGTGGCAAGTACGTCCGGTGAGCAGGCTGAATAGTGCACAACTACTCTGCAGGGTTTACCAAAAATGTTTTTAATCAAAAGCGATGTTAACGCTTTGAAAGGCAGCGTCGCTTGGCACAGTGTAGGCATGTCAGGTTTTTGCCGACACCCCGCGTCGCCGCCGACCGCAGCGCCACCTTCGTTTGCAAACATGATGCTTTTCTATATGATTATGTATCGTGGGCTATATTTTATGGAGTGTAACGTCCTAAAGTGACTCAGGCAATCAGGGACGCCGTAGTGAAGGGCTTCGGAAATTTGGACCGCCGGGTGTTCTTTAACGTGCGCTGACATCGCACAGTACACGAGTCCCTAGAATTTCGCCTACACCGAATTTCAACCGCCGCAGCCGGGATCAAACCCGCGTCTTTCGGGTCAGCAGCCGAGCGCCGTAACCACTGAGATACCGCGGCGGCTGTCATATACCAAGTATTATGAAATTTCCTTCGTTGCTTTTCCGGAATTTTTTCTTCGTTTCAATCTCATGAGCTGCATTATTGCAGTTGCTCAGGCAGGTGAATTTCTCTTGGTCAGACTATATTTCTATCAAACATTTGTGTGCCTGGTCGGAACCGCAACGGCCTTCCATTCAACCTCTATCTATGTACGTCTGCGAGATACTGCGCTAGTGAACTGAGCATTTTCGCAAAATTTAAAGCTTATGTTAATTTCAAGCCGCAGAATATGACTGGCTGAGAACCCTTAATTCTTAACAGAGCAACACTCTACTCGCCCTTTAATGTAAAATATCTGCCAAAATCTCTTCGTAACAGCGAGTGGCGATTCTCCCGTTCATGCACTGTCCCAGGTTTCAAATCAAGGACCTTTCATTGCACCACAGTGATATACAGTAGCAACAAATGCCATCACTTTCGTTCACTTCACTTTGAACCAGTGAAAGAATGGCTACGAAGCTTGTGCTTTTTATACTTGTCAAGTAAGACAGTGACTATCACAGCTTATGTAGATGCAACGGTAATCCCAACGCCGTCATACTCAGTCTAAAAATACAACAAATTTCTTTTGTCACAATTATTTTCTATAATGTTTTTGACCAAAAACTTGAAGCAACAACAGAATTTTGTGTATTTGCTGTTGAACTACAAACTACACTAAAGTACTACTCATAAACAGCAACACTGCAGAAAAGTACAAAAAAAAATGTTTTGTTACGACAAAACTACAAAATATGTTGTCTTATTTTTGACAGAGGTTTCTCTTTTTGTCGACTGGGGTATAGGCATCGAATATTAAATGAAGTTACAGCTGGCTTCTTTCCTCTGTGTCTCGCTTGAGCTGTAGGAAGTTTCTTTTATCGAAACTTTGACCTTAGGGCCACTGCGCCACTGCACGAAGCATGACCGTAGGCAGCAGTGCGCTTTAAGACTTCGCGTGGTGAACAAACAAGCGGTAAGGCACGAAAAATAGAAGTGTACAAAGATGACTGAGAAAGCACGTACGCCGAGAGCAGCGCTTGTGTCGTGTGTTCCGCACACGGAAGACAGTACAGCGGCAATCTTCACGGGTTGCCAGAATCCCTCAGAGCTCTCGCAAATTTAACAGCGACGGAAACCCCAGAAGCGAACCGTTCTTCAGCACTCAACCACTGAAGCATTAGCGAGGAGGAATGAGGAAAGCAGGACTAAGAAAGAAGAGGCGAAAGAGAACGCTTTTGTATTATCTCGCAATCATAACCTCGCCACAATTGTCGCCGGTTGTAATTTACTGGACGTCCTTGCTTCTCTTTCTGAGTCTTTGTCTGTAGCGCTAGGCTTTATATTATTTCTATATAGACAATACAATCAGATTATTTGCATTAGTACATAGATGTACACGATGTTTCACATTTAGAAGGAAACTGGGAGTGCGTGGCTGCTACGCTTCGCGAAGCGCTTCCGCCGACATCCAGGAAAAATAGTTCGAAAAAGGCAAATGCGCAATAAACACGAACAGATGCTCTTTCTCCGCATGCGCCTAGTACCACCCATTCTCGTCGGATATCGGCGGCACCGTTTCTCGAGGCGCGGAGGCCACGCGCTCTCTGTTCCCCTGTGAAAGAGCCCTATTTCTCTGTGAGAATAGTGTGAAACAGCTTGTACATCCTCTCCGATGCTTTTAATAATAATAATAATAATTGGTTTTTTTGGGAAAGGAAATGGCGCAGCATATGTCTCATATATCGTTGGACACCTGAACCGCGCCGTAAGGGAAGGAATAAAGGAGGGAGTGAAAGAAAAAAGGAAAAAAGAGATGCCGCAGTGGAGGGCTCCGGAATAAATTAGACCACCTGGGGATATTTAACGTGCACTGTCATCGCACCGCACATGGCTGGCTTAGCGTTTTGCCTCGATCGAAACGCAGCCGCCGCGGTCGGGTTCAAATCCGGGAACTCCGCATCAGTAGCCGAGCGCCGTAATCACTGAGCCACCGCGGCGGGTCCCAGTGCGTTTCTGAATTGGAATTCCGTGCAAAAAACTTCAACAACTTTGAATGAGAAATCTCTGGGAACAGCCCCGAACGCATTCTGCTTTTCAAATCTCCAAGAAGTGACAAGAATGCGTAACGCGAGAGTTTGAGCCTTCGCATCAGAACTGACGGCCAAGGAGCAGGGCGCCCTACCGGGGGCGCTTGAGCGTTGCCATACTTGTCCTGCGCCGTCACCTAGCAAATCCTTATCTCTATCCCATTTTATTTCTCTCTCCTCTTTCTTGAAAAGCTGAGACGGAGCTTTAGGTCGCTCCAATTTCCCACCTGCCAACCGAGGCAGGAGGCAGCTGGCTCCGCGGACGCTGGCGACGAATGCGGGAATCGGAGGGACGAGCTAAAAGTTAACGATATAAAAGTTTCCCCGGCTTTAACAGAATCATTTAGGCGCTCTCTAATGAACCCTTGATTTAAACCGGCACACAGCCAATATGAAGGGCCCTATATAAAGGCATTAAATGTACACCCCTGGCTGACATCAACAAAAACGGTACATCACAGCGATTCCAGACCTGTCGCACCGATTAAGTGAAAAATGAAAATTAGTTTTGGGTGAAAGGAAATGGCGCAGTAACTGTCTCACTTATCTCGGCGGACACCTGAACGGCACAGTCAGGAAAGAGATAAAGGAGGGAGTGAAAGAAGAAAGGAAGAAAGAGGTTCCACAGTGGAGGTCTTCGGCGTAATTTCGACCACCTGGGGATCATTAACCGGCACTGACATCGCACAGAACAGGGGCGCCTGGTTCCAAACAGTCTTGCAGCCGTCGGTGCTTTGCTCGGCGAAGACGCGGTGTCACCGTACTTCAACTCTGTCCAACATTAGTATATCTTTTTGGGTGATGTGGGCTATGTGACCCCGAGTGTGGCGCATTTTCGGTTGCACCATATCTCCAGTATGCATACTACACGTGGCCAACACCAAACTGGACAACATTCTCTCGGTGCACAAGAACCATGGCAAAATATTCGTTTGGAAATTACTGCCCGAATCAATGCGACAACTGACATGGGAAGATCGGTTTGTCTTGAGCACAAGGCAGGGAGATGTGCTAAACAACGGGAAAACAGAGGAAAAGAAAACAAATGCGCTAATAACCAAACCACTTATTGCTACAGGCTCGGCGGCGTATACAGATGAAACAGATAGATCGTATAAAGAATCCAAACTAAGCGGGCTACGTAATGGCAGCCTTTTCATTTTGCACTGCTTGATAAAAGCCCGTTCTTAGGGGACTCAACCCACTTACAGGAGATTGAAACACGTCTCACCGTACTTATAATTGTTAGAGGCTTCTGAAATGAGACGGGTGTGAACCTGTCTAAATTTGGAGATGATAATACTGCTTTGAAAAATCGCCTAACAGTCTTTGGAATGAACAAAATAAACAGCCACGTGGCTTTCGCGGAAGACTTGGGTTCGGAACCCATCAGTAGCGTATGTTTTTTTTCTTCACTTACTTAGTCAATTATCTTTCATCTAAAGCGTAGTTAGAACATTAATTCCTGTTGACCAACGTCACAAATAATAATTCCAACTGGAATTCCTGGAATTCTTATCATCTCTGTATCAAACTTTTTGATTTGGTAGCTTTCGATATAATGTGGTAGTTTGGGTTTAAGTGCCATAGCTGGACGTGAGCTATGAAAGACGGCGTGCTTTAAGGCTGCTGATTAATTTCGACCGCATGGGGTTTTGTAGCGATAGCTACATTACGGTAGCATTTCGAGCCTTCAACGCGGCGTCGCCACCCTGTGGCTGCGCCGCCACGCCGTCACGTGGTTGATCACGTGCTGCGGAGCAGCTGCCGGCGGCGCGGTGCCTTGGCTGAGCACGTGGTTCGTCACGTGGTTCGTCACGTGGTTCGTCGCGTGACCAAGTTCCACTCAGCCAGCTGTAGCTATCGCGTCACTGCAGGCTTAACGAAAGCTAAACAACCGCCAATTTGTATCGTGCGCTCAGGCCGCACTCCGGAAGGGCAGCTCCTGAACTTCGTCTTTATTGAAATGCGTGCGGTGTGGCCAGTATTTGATCCCGGCTCATTGGATTCATCAACCTCATAATGACTGCGCCAACGCGGTGGGTTTTTGTTTGTTTGCTCTTGCGTTCGCTCTGTTTCCAGTATACCGGGTTGCTTAGAGAAGCGAGACCCACTGATGCTATGAGCGTGAACCATGAAACTTTTCTGGCACAAAGAAGCTTACAGCAGCCATTGGCTTTGTATCGTTTACTGGGTAACCAACGGCACACTGCCAACCGCGAGGTCGTCAAGCCGTAGAAACAGAGAATCTTCCGCGACAGCGTACGCGCATTCACTGTTAAAATGACAACCCTAAATGAACAAAAATAACAAAGACGACAGCGCCGATATGAACACGTTGTCGGAACCATCTGCACCTGCCTGTACACGCGCCGTCAGCTTTCTGTTTTTCAAGCCACGAATTGGTTTGACGTGTTGCGCACCAGAAATGACAGATATTTCTCCTTTGCAAATCTACTGGAAAGAAAGTCTGTCCCTCACACGGGCCTGAATTCTTGCGGTTGGCGACGCTGCGGGATTCAGAAATTCTTTGAAAACACGCGATTTCGCGTATACAATGCACGCAGGGAAAGCAATGCTTTCGCATTCCCACACGTAAGCAGTCTTAGATATCTCTGCCGAAATTATTTGAATGGTAGTCCAGCTAGAAGTCTGGATTTTGTAGGCTGCTCAGAATGTTTGTCCGGGAAACTGCTTCAGCTTTCTTCAGACCATATTGCAAGGCATGCAGAGAGAGAGTGAGAGAAAATTCTATTGGTCAGTAAGAAGATGGTGATCCTCTTGAGTTTCCTAAGCCACTCCAGGTGGCCGGCAGTAGAAGTCTGTCGGCGACCTCTTGCGCTACTGCCGAGTCCCGAGACTGGACGTCCGGGTCCGGGCTGGCGATAACACCTTCACACTGTTCCAAGCGTAGGAGATGCGACTAGATCTGCCGAAGGTGAATCCTCCACGCAGGCCTAGACTATGTGGCATAAGGTGGTTAGCTTGCCGCACATTTGACAGTGCGGATTTACTTAATTCTGTAAGATATTGGCCTACGTCCGCGGGTTTGACCGTGACCGCGTCTGCAGGCGTCGCCGCGTGGAAGCCTGTTCTCGGCTGAACGAAACAGGTGGAGGAGGCAGGCGCGCCCTAATGCTCGAAAAAATACTGCTTTTTTTCTAGACAGTCATGAAAGCATATCAACAAACCCGCTATAAACAAGGCAAAAGATAGTGGTCTCGTCCTGCTAACATTTCCTCCGCACCGCATGCATAAGACGCAGTCGCTTGCTGTATCGGGATAGGAACCATTAAAACCTCGGTACAGTGCTACTTTCAGCGACTGACTCAAAAAATAACGCAGGAAATTCATTTTCCCATACAACGTTAGATAACCCTTGAAGATTAGAATGGCCTACACATCGGCTTTGACCCATAAAAACATAGTCTCTCTGGTTATAAAACGGGACTTTGGCCTGCCAATAGTCAGGCCTTCACAGAGAGCGATTGCACAATATCTGCAATCACTGACTGACCTAAATTATTTTTTGCCACAGACACCCGTCATCAATTGTAAACGAAGAATTTTGTTCGTTTCAATCACGTTTCATGCTCCGAGAGAAGCACCAACGCAACCACTAATGCCGTAGTAGATATCTCCGTGTGTCTTTAATCCCCTCATTCCCTTCCCCAGTGCAGGGTGGCCAAATGGAAGCTTTCATGGTTAAAATCTCTGCCTTTCCCCCTCTCTTTATCAATCTATGTGCACGGGGATGACTGGCTCATAAATTACCAGCGGGTGAACGAATACGAACGCTGGGATGCCACCGTTAAGCTGGCCAATGCTGTTTTCTTTCTGGACAGTACCGCGTTAACATGCTTTGAAAACTATGAAGCGTCCTTAAGTTGGGACCGCTTTGTAGAAGAGATCCGCGACTGCTTCGGGGATACCGTTGCCAAAAGAAAATGCGCTCAGCAGTCTGCTTCAGGGAGCTCAAGTGCCTGGTGAAACGTGCACGACATACATAGAGGAGGTACTGAAGCTGTGCGAAGTCATTAATCCACGTATACCGGATGAATATCGCGTTGACCATCTCCTAAAGCGTGTCGCAGAGGACGTATGCAATTTTCTTGTTTGTAGAGACAAGTTAGGCTCTGCCACGGACATCATCAAGCATTTCCTCACCTTTGAAACTCTTAGTCTACGTCGAATTACTCTGAAGTTCGGCCGACTGCCTCACGTCGCCACCGTAGCTAGCGTGGATTTCTATGAGCCTGTGAACGCCGTGAATCATCCTTTCCTCACCTTTGAAACTCTCAGGCCACGTCGAATTACACTTAAGTTCGGCCGACTGCATCTCGTCGCCACCGTAGCTAGCGTGGATTTCTATGAGCCTGTGAACGCTGTGAATCATCCTTTCCTCACGTTTGAAACTCTTAGGCTACGTCGAATTACACTTAAGTTCGGCCGACTGCCTCACGTCGCCACCGTAGCTAGCGTGGATTTCTATGAGCCTGTGAACGCCGTGAATCATCCTTTCCTCACCTTTGAAACTCTCAGGCCACGTCGAATTACACTTAAGTTCGGCCGACTGCATCTCGTCGCCACCGTAGCTAGCGTGGATTTCTATGAGCCTGTGAACGCTGTGAATCATCCTTTCCTCACCTTTGAAACTCTCAGGCCACGTCGAATTACACTTAAGTTCGGCCGACTGCATCTCGTCGCCACCGTAGCTAGCGTGGATTTCTATGAGCCTGTGAACGCCGTGAATCATCCTTTCCTCACCTTTGAAACTCTCAGGCCACGTCGAATTACACTTAAGTTCGGCCGACTGCATCTCGTCGCCACCGTAGCTAGCGTGGATTTCTATGAGCCTGTGAACGCTGTGAATCATCCTTTCCTCACCTTTGAAACTCTTAGGCTACGTCGAATTACTCTGAAGTTCGGCCGACTGCCTCACGTCGCCACCGTAGCTAGCGTGGATTTCTATGAGCCTGTGAACGCCGTGAATCATCCTTTCCTCACCTTTGAAACTCTCAGGCCACGTCGAATTACACTTAAGTTCGGCCGACTGCATCTCGTCGCCACCGTAGCTAGCGTGGATTTCTATGAGCCTGTGAACGCCGTGAATCATCCTTTCCTCACCTTTGAAACTCTCAGGCCACGTCGAATTACACTTAAGTTCGGCCGACTGCATCTCGTCGCCACCGTAGCTAGCGTGGATTTCTATGAGCCTGTGAACGCTGTGAATCATCCTTTCCTCACCTTTGAAACTCTCAGGCCACGTCGAATTACACTTAAGTTCGGCCGACTGCATCTCGTCGCCACCGTAGCTAGCGTGGATTTCTATGAGCCTGTGAACGCCGTGAATCATCCTTTCCTCACCTTTGAAACTCTCAGGCCACGTCGAATTACACTTAAGTTCGGCCGACTGCATCTCGTCGCCACCGTAGCTAGCGTGGATTTCTATGAGCCTGTGAACGCTGTGAATCATCCTTTCCTCACCTTTGAAACTCTCAGGCCACGTCGAATTACTCTGAAGTTCGGCCGACTGCCTCACGTCGCCACCGTAGCTAGCGTGGATTTCTATGAGCCTGTGAACGCCGTGAATCATCCTTTCCTCACCTTTGAAACTCTCAGGCCACGTCGAATTACACTTAAGTTCGGCCGACTGCATCTCGTCGCCACCGTAGCTAGCGTGGATTTCTATGAGCCTGTGAACGCTGTGAATCATCCTTTCCTCACCTTTGAAACTCTTAGGCTACGTCGAATTACTCTGAAGTTCAGCCGACTGCCTCACGTCGCCACCGTAGCTAGCGTGGATTTCTATGAGCCTGTGAACGCCGTGAATCATCCTTTCCTCACCTTTGAAACTCTCAGGCCACGTCGAATTACACTTAAGTTCGGCCGACTGCATCTCGTCGCCACCGTAGCTAGCGTGGATTTCTATGAGCCTGTGAACGCTGTGAATCATCCTTTCCTCACCTTTGAAACTCTCAGGCCACGTCGAATTACACTTAAGTTCGGCCGACTGCATCTCGTCGCCACCGTAGCTAGCGTGGATTTCTATGAGCCTGTGAACGCTGTGAATCATCCTTTCCTCACCTTTGAAACTCTTAGGCTACGTCGAATTACTCTGAAGTTCGGCCGACTGCCTCACGTCGCCACCGTAGCTAGCGTGGATTTCTATGAGCCTGTGAACGCCGTGAATCATCCTTTCCTCACCTTTGAAACTCTCAGGCCACGTCGAATTACACTTAAGTTCGGCCGACTGCCTCTCGTCGCCACCGTAGCTAGCGTGGATTTCTATGAGCCTGTGAACGCTGTGAATCATCCTTTCCTCACCTTTGAAACTCTTAGGCCACGTCGAATTACTCTGAAGTTCAGCCGACTGCCTCCGTCGCCACCGTAGCTAGCGTGGATTTCTATGAGCCTGTGAGCGCTGTAAATCTTCCTGACATCTGTTCGTCAAATCGACCGCAACGGACTTTCCCCACATCAAGATTTTTGGCGCCGCAGTGAGGTTGTGAAGTTCCGTATGAGAGCTCTTCTCTGCAGCCAGCTCCAGCCCACCGCTTCTCCCCTTAAGTTTGTTCAGTCATGCCCCACACTTCTGCCGCACTCTTGCAGGTTCTATCTACAAAGGTTACTTACATAGGCAGGTCGACCCGAGCTTGGTGCGTCAGCAGGAAGACGCAGAGCTTCTTTTTGCGTGAACAGTTCGTTTTTCCATCAGGGTCCGTAAGTAGCGCATGACACTATAGACAATATATATATATATATATATATAGATGCTAAAATAAAGAGTTGAAGTATACTTGAAACTTTTATTTACCAACGGTTTCGAACGGTGGACTTTGTGACATTCCGTGTGTGATACGAGGATCCACGTTCGACGGCGCGGCGTAGACGGGGAACCGTGACAGCGGCATCATCAATTGCCCAGCCATGCTCTTTGAGTGACGACCGGAAAAACCGGTCCCGCCGCCGCCCCGGGGAAACAGGCTTTGTCCTCCCCAATTTCCGGTTGCATTCCAGGACAGGGGAGCTGTCAGCGGGCCAGAGCGCGCCGTACCACAGCCGACGCTATGCGAAACCGCGAAGACGACATTCTTTCCCTCCCCCCCCTTTGTCGTGGGCTATCGCCGGGAAGGCACCCACAGCTTCCCAGAAGGGCCGCGACGGACACCTGTCATGGCGGACAGGCAGTACTCGCCAAGAATGTGGAAAGACAGGCGCTAGTGAATTAGCTCCGAAGAGAGAGCCTGTGTATACTCTCACTTGAGAGAGAGTGGTGGCGTTTTTGTTGTTTATTTAGTTTGTATTGTTCACAGACTCTGGGGTCGAGGCTAAGCCCAGCCCAAGGGGTGGTCCCCATCTCGCATGTTATTTTGGATTGGAGAATTGATGCTTTGGGCGGGCCACTGGAAATGACCGCCCTTAGTCCTTTGTTAATCAAGTGCTTAAAAGCGCATGTAAACGGATGCAGTTCAGTCTGAGCTGGGGCTCCATGCTTGGCATGTGATGTGATGCTGCTTAGGCACTGGCCTGCCCGGTCGATGAGTGAAGTGGTGCAAAGTTTGTTCTTTTGTAGATTCAGTTCTGCTTTTTCCAGTTTGGCTCTCTGTATATGTATGTTGTAAAATTGTGCTCTGCTGTCATCATCTACAAGCTCGCCTCCTGTTCATCTTCCGGGCCGGGCGACACTGGAGGAAGGGTTTGTGAACCATCCTCGAAGAAACGGACGACTATTGAAATTCTACTGCAAGCACGCTCAGGACGACATCGTTCGCCAAGAGGGCCTTCAGCGCCGAAGCCCGTCGGCGTGCAGCTTCTGCCAGCAACCGCTCGAGCCCAACTCCGGAGCCACTCCATCGCCCCCATGAAGTCGTCGGCACGTAAGCTCGGACGCCCTAGCCTCTGATGTATAACCTTAACCATGTGTAATTACTGAATATACCTGTTTGTTTAAACTGAGCCATACGGTGTCTCTTTGCCTCTCCGTCCCGTGTGGACCTGCGCATTATGGGGGTCATCACACTGGTGTCAGAAGTGGGGTCTCAAAAGCAAATGTCCTCTGAATGCTGTGACATTCATGACTTCAAAATTGTAATCAAAAGGGAATCACGGGACTGATTGTGGGACTTTTACCCCCATTTGAGAGGCTTGAGGCACTGGAGGGCTTGAAAAAAAAAATGACTGTATCTGAGGGAGCTCCCACTCCACAGCCGTCGCTCGGAGCAAGCATGCTGGCATTAGGAAGCGTCATTCCGACGTTTACGGGAGATAAGACAGGGGTTCCAATCTGCGATTTCTTTTCCATGCTAGAAGAGATTGGGAAAATGGGGGGATGGTCCGATGCTCAAATGCTGGGAATGGCGAGGTGTAAGATGGCAGGAGCTGCTCATGATTTTGCATGGCGAGACGAAAAAGTAAAATCCACAAAATCATTTGCGGAATTTAAGAAGCTCGCGTTTGAGCATTTCGACACTGAACCACGTCACGTGCGGGTACAGAGGTTCCGTGACGCCGGACAGATGGTAGGGGAGGACGTGCGAACGTTTGCGTCGCGGCTTCAGCGCCTAGCGCGCGATACGTTAAGCAGGGAGGAGGAAGGAGACCAGCTTAAGGAAGAAATACGCGGAGGATATACTTAAAGAGGAAATGACCGCTTTGTTCGTGGCTGGTCTGCAAGACCCCGTGCGCCGGTTCGTGCTCTCGCGCAAGCCGAGCAATTTCGACCAAGCCGTGGAGGCCGCATTGGATGAGGAACGAAATGAGGCGTTAACGACAGCCGCAGCGAGAGTACGCGTCATAGAGAGAGCGGTGCTCAACCCTGAGGTTGCTCTCTTGACAGAGCGGTTAGATCGCTTGGAACAGCTGCTAACTCAGCAGGTAGAACGCCAGGTTGAAGCGCGCGCTCAACAGCGCCCAGTCGCTGGAAACCGGAGACCGCCACAAAGCTACAGGCGCGGTATGCGAGATTTTGAAGAAATCGTATGCTTCGCTTGCCAGGGTCGCGGACACATCGCCAGGTTCTGCCAAAACGTGCGCCGTGGGGAGCCACAAAGAGAAGCAGGCGAGACACGCCCTAAGCAAGCCTACAGCGGGGCTCCAGATACCGAGTCAAAAAACTAGTTAGTCCTCCCCAGCCTGAGGAGCGTGGGGAGGAAGCAGTAGATGATGAGGTGGTGGTAGTTTGTGTGGCCGACGAGGCATGCCCTGTTGTGCGTTGCAAGTTAAATGGTTGTTGCATGGAATTGTTGATAGATACGGGGTCAAAGGTGACATTGCTTAAGGAGAGCAGTTTTAACACGCTTCGAAGGAAGGGGGACCGCGAGGTGTTGGAAGCGTCTGGTGGTATGGCAACCAAATTTGTAGGCATAACGGGGGATCCTCTTGGCATAAGTGGACTCTACCGGTTACACTTCTCTCTCGGCGGAATTGCATTGGAGCACCCCTGCTACGTATGCCCGGACACGGTGTCTCTACCAAACGGAGTGTCAGGTATATTAGGGCAGGATTTTTGAGAAAAGGGAAGGTAGTAGTCTCATTCTCTGAGGAAGAGGTTAATGCGGGCGGCTCAAAAGTTCCGTTTTTGAACAGGAGAGGGGCTGAGATTCGCATTACCGATATTGACACCCGTAAAACAGTGGGATCATTGGAGAAGGTATATTCGCGGGTTGCCGTCCGGCTGGTCGAGGAGGCGGTCGTCCTTCCTTGGTCGGAGCACATTTTGTACGCGTTTGTGCCTTCAGATGTAGAGAGCGGCGCCGTGGGAGTGCTTGAGCCGGTCGACTCTCTCAGCAATGGCCTGAAGGCAGCCGCGTGCCTCGTGACAGTTAATGACGCCCACAGAGTGCCCCTACGGGTGGTTAACTGTAGCCAGCAGCCACTGAGCCTTCCCAAGAACAAAACATTGGCTTTCTTCACCTCTGCGATAGAGCAACGTGAGCCCACCGATACGGTACTCGCAACTGTAGAGCATGCTAGTCCTTCGGCTGCTCCAAAGGTGTCGTTCGATCTTTCTCACGTAAAATCCAGGGAGAGGGAGGCTCTGGCTGGTTTGCTGAACGACTACTCGGAGGTATTCGCCGCGTCCAACCTGGATTTGGGCTGCTGTGGCGTTATAAAGCACAGGATAGAAACCGGCACTTCATCGCCCGTTTACCAGCGTGCGTACAGGATTCCTTACTCCCAACGTGAGGAGATGGAGCGGCAGGTGCAGGACCTGATTGATCGCGGCATTGTCGAACACTCAAAGTCACCCTGGGGAGCACCAGCACTATTGGTGGAAAAGCCAGATGGCTCGTATCGATTGGTAGTGGACTACCGCAAACTAAATGCCGTAACTCGCATCGATCCATACCCCATCCCCAATATACAGGAGACGCTTTCTCAGCTGGGCTCTGCCAGGTACTTCACGGTAGTGGACATGGCGGCGGGATTCTGGCAGATAGCAATGGATCCGGCAGATGCCGAGAAAACGGCATTCAACACGCCCTCAGGGCACTATGAATGGAAAAGAATGCCGATGGGTCTGGCCAACAGCCCTGCTGTCTGGCAGAGAACCGCTGATGTTATCCTGGCAGGTCTTCTGGGGAGGCTGTGCTTCGTGTATATGGATGACATTATCATATACAGTGGCAGTTTTGATAACCATTTGCGCGATATTGAGCAGGTTTTGGTGCGACTAAGAGCAGCGGGTCTCAAACTGAAGCCCTCTAAGTGCCAATTCCTCAAAAACGAGGTGAAATACCTCGGGCACGTTGTTTCAGCTGACGGCGTGCGACCGGACCCTGAGAAACTAAGGTGTGTCTCGGATTTTCCATCCCCGACTAGCGTCCGCCAGGTCCGGCAGTTTCTCGGCCTGATCGGTTACTACCGAAGGCACATAGAGGAGTTCGCCAAGCTCGCTAAGCCGCTCACCGCCTTAACAGCCAAAAATGTCGCCTTTCGTTGGGACGAAAACGCGGAGAATGCTTTTGGGGCCCTGAAAAGGAAGCTAATGAGTGCACCGCTGTTACGCCACCCGGATTTTAGTTTGCCCTTCGTTATGGCCACAGATGCGTCAAAGTTCGCAGTTGGTGCCGTGCTATCTCAGGTTATCGAGGGCAAAGAACATCCCGTTGCTTTTGCTAGCCGACAGTTGAGCCCCACAGAGCAAAAGTACGGAGCTACGGAAAGGGAGTGCCTCGCCGTTGTCTGGGCAGTAAAGCACTTCAGATGCTACCTTTACGGCCGCAAATTCAAGCTAGTCACAGACTGCCATCCTCTGAAATGGGTGATGAGTGTCAGGGACCCTAGCTCGCGACTCGCTAGATGGAATCTACACCTGCAGGAATACTGCTTTGAAGTTGAGCACAAGTCAGGAAAGACACATCTGAACGCTGATGCACTCAGCCGCACAGCTGCCGTGGCAGCTATAGAAGAGTTTGTCCCCGTAGTCGACCCCGCCGAATTACGCACAGAGCAGTGCAAAGATCCTGACCTGAAGCGAATAATCGAAAGCTTAGAGGGCGCACCGTCTCATCCCGAACAGCTAGGTTATTTCATTGACAAAGACGGCACCCTGTGTCGGCGCACGAGGCCAACCAGGAAAGGGAGACCAGAGAAAACCGCTTGGGAGAGAGTCGTCATACCTCGGTCGTGGACAGAAAGGGTTCTTCGCGCGTTTCACGATGCGCCATGCGCCGGTCATTTTGGCGTAGCGAAGACACGCAGGCGTGTGGAGCGTTTGTACTTTTGGAGTGGCATGCGACAGGATGTTAGAGACTACTGTGCGAAGTGTCATTCCTGTCTCGAAAGAAAAACACCCAAGGGACGAAGACCAGCTCCAATTCAGCCGTTCCCTGAGGTTTCGGCTCCCTTCGAGCGGACAGGTATGGACATAATGGGCCCATTGCCCACGACCACTTCCGGAAACAAGTACATTTTAGTATTTGTCGACCATCTTTCAAAATACGCGGAAGCGGTAGCACTCCCAGATCAGAAGGCAGACACGGTTGCAAGAGCATTTGTCGAACAGATCGTGCTCCGACATGGACCCCCGAGGCAACTCTTGACAGATCGGGGAACGAACTTCGTGTCGCAGCTAATGAGGAGAGTTTGCGAGCTGCTTAAGATCGCTAAGAAGCAGACAACACCGTACCATCCGGCTTGCAACGGCGCGGTGGAGCGACTGAACCAAACCGTGGCCGGGTTCCTGTCGCATTTTGTTTCGCGCGACCAGCGGGACTGGGACTTGTGGCTCCCGTATGCAATGTTTGCCTACAATTCCGCAGCACACGAGAGCACGGGCGAATCGCCATTCTTTCTTCTCTACGGCCGAGACCCGGACCAGCCTAGTGAAGTGCCAGAGGGCCCCCGTCGTGTCCCATACGCTTCACTGGACGACTATAAGGTTGAGCTAGAATCGCGCTTGCAAGTGGCGAGGGACATCGCAAAGGAGTCCTTAAAGAAAGCGGCGAAGCGCAGGAAGGAGGTGCACGATCGCAGTGCTAGAGACGCGCCGTTTGATGTGGGGGACAGCGTGTACATTGAAAACTGCCAAAGGCAGATTGGGCTAGCTCGTAAGTTCCAGACGAAGTGGAGAGGACCGTGCGAGGTTGTCGAGAAGCTTTCTCCGGTAAACTTCAGAGTCCGAGACGTGAACCGGCGTTTGATAAGGATACACGCAAATCGCCTCAAGTCGGCACCGGTTCAGTATTCACGAAATGAGGAAAGGGAAAGCGCGGATTTTGATGGGGACAGAAGTGAAGCGGAGCGCGCAGATAGTTCGCAAGAAACGCCCTCTCCTGCATTTGTTCGGCAGGCGCCCGAGGTGACGGCCGGAATGCCACCGGATTTACTTCATGCATTGCTAGAAGAAGAAGCGCGCGAGGTTGCCGCGCAGATAACGCCAGGAGAGGCTCCTGCCACGAGCCCTCGCAAGTCCCAAAGCAGACAAAGGGGCACAGACTTATTTAGTATGACTCATGAAGGCCGATATCCGCTGCGAAATCGGAAAGCTAAGTCGGACTAATGGCGTAAACAGAGCGGAGTTGTGAACTGGTTAGAATTGTGTAATGCCGCAGCTCATAACATTGCTATGTGCTTATGTGTTAAGTTATCGGAGTTGGTAGTTAAACCTTTCTGTCATTAAGTAACACCTGCACAAGAGAGCATGCGGAGCGCATGCAGAACCTGCCCTACTTCCTTTCGTTATCTATATTTTTGTCTGTGCCGTGATCGTGCTAGAAGTGGGAGCTCCTTTGTAACTGTGGTAAATGTATTTTCGTCCAGTTTGGACTAGAAAGGAGAGGCTTGGGTGCTGAGTTTCATGTTTATCTGTAAAAGAAGATCAGTGCTGCCCCTGGAGACGCCAGTATTGACAGCGGAGGCATATGGTGTTGTGCAGTGGTGTTGAGTGCAGCGAAAAGTGTTTTGTCGGACGCACTGTGCGAGGCGATTCAGAAAGACAAGGGGAGCTGCGTGGACTCAAATGTTCGGAGAACATTCTTCTGGAGGGTGAGCGAGTGTGACATTCCGTGTGTGATACGAGGATCCACGTTCGACGGCGCGGCGTAGACGGGGAACCGTGACAGCGGCATCATCAATTGCCCAGCCATGCTCTTTGAGTGACGACCGGAAAAACCGGTCCCGCCGCCGCCCCGGGGAAACAGGCTTTGTCCTCCCCAATTTCCGGTTGCATTCCAGGACAGGGGAGCTGTCAGCGGGCCAGAGCGCGCCGTACCACAGCCGACGCTATGCGAAACCGCGAAGACGACATTCTTTCCCTCCCCCCCTTTGTCGTGGGCTATCGCCGGGAAGGCACCCACAGCTTCCCAGAAGGGCCGCGACGGACACCTGTCATGGCGGACAGGCAGTACTCGCCAAGAATGTGGAAAGACAGGCGCTAGTGAATTAGCTCCGAAGAGAGAGCCTGTGTATACTCTCACTTGAGAGAGAGTGGTGGCGTTTTTGTTGTTTATTTAGTTTGTATTGTTAACAGACTCTGGGGTCGAGGCTAAGCCCAGCCCAAGGGGTGGTCCCCATCTCGCATGTTATTTTGGATTGGAGAATTGATGCTTTGGGCGGGCCACTGGAAATGACCGCCCTTAGTCCTTTGTTAATCAAGTGCTTAAAAGCGCATGTAAACGGATGCAGTTCAGTCTGAGCTGGGGCTCCATGCTTGGCATGTGATGTGATGCTGCTTAGGCACTGGCCTGCCCGGTCGATGAGTGAAGTGGTGCAAAGTTTGTTCTTTTGTAGATTCAGTTCTGCTTTTTCCAGTTTGGCTCTCTGTATATGTATGTTGAAAAATTGTGCTCTGCTGTCATCATCTACAAGCTCGCCTCCTGTTCATCTTCCGGGCCGGGCGACACTGGAGGAAGGGTTTGTGAACCATCCTCGAAGAAACGGACGACTATTGAAATTCTACTGCAAGCACGCTCAGGACGACATCGTTCGCCAAGAGGGCCTTCAGCGCCGAAGCCCGTCGGCGTGCAGCTTCTGCCAGCAACCGCTCGAGCCCAACTCCGGAGCCACTCCATCGCCCCCATGAAGTCGTCGGCACGTAAGCTCGGACGCCCTAGCCTCTGATGTATAACCTTAATCATGTGTAATTATTGAATATACCTGTTTGTTTAAACTGAGCCATACGGTGTCTCTTTGCCTCTCCGTCCCGTGTGGACCTGCGCATTATGGGGGTCATCACAACTTTTCTTCCTCAGTGTAAGATAATTGTGCAATATTAGTCTTTTACTACGGCGTCTCTCACTGGCCGAGTCGCTTTGGGACGTCAAACTTCCAATATTTATATATATATATATATATATATATATATATATATATATATATATATATATATATATATATATATATATATATATATATATATAGGCAAATGAAGTGAGGGGCTCGTTTTGACAAACATATTAAGGAAGCTAACAGTCACCGAAATCAAGGTGCATAGGGGAATGTTTCTTTTTTTTAATATCTAGTGCCAATCAATTAGTTATTTTTAAAGAAAATACTTATAAAGCTGCTTTATAAGTAATTTTCTTTTAAAAAAACTGATTGGCACTAGCTATAAAAAAAAGAAACATTCCCCTATGCACCTTGATTTTGGTCACTGTTAGCTTCCTTAATATATATATATATATATATATATATATATATATATATATATATATATATATATATATATATATATATATATATATATATATATATATATATATTAAGGAAAGACTTCAAGGCAGACGTTTATCCCAGCCCGCTGGCAAAGACGTGCTCCCAGCGAACAGCACCAAGCGATGACGATGGGAAAGTACAGTGCATGAAAAGAGGATGAAGTCGCAGCCAGAGAGGCGACGACGACGAAAGCGCATAAAGTGCTCACACTGACTACCCGCGCGGTCAGAAGCGGCCAGCCTGGCCGCGATTAGTCCGATGCAAAGCGCCGAATGAAAGGCTTCAGGCGGGAAACGTGGACAATTTCAATCCCGCGGTAACTGCGGTCCGGGGGAGGATCAACAGGGGTGACGCGGTAGTTCACTGGTGAAGTTTGTTTGGGCACCAAATAGGGACAAATGAAACGAGGCTGAAACTTGTCACAAAGATCAGGCGTCCGCAGAGGGGTAGAAAGCAAGACTTCGTCTCCAGGGTTTGAACGACACAACGCGGTGAGTCATGTCGTAGTGACTCTTGCGATCCTCCTGGCAGGCGTGAGTGTTCAGGCGAGCAAGGTGGAGGCATCGGGCCACGCGGGAGAGAAATGGTTCGGGGAGAGACGGTGAGGAGCTCGCAGGCGTCGAGAAGAAAGAGGCGTCGAGAAGCGCAGGAGGAGAACGGCCGTACACGAGGAAAAACGGGGAGTAAGCAGTGGTTCGTTGCAACGCGGAATTGTAGGCAAAAGTGACGAAAGGAAGGACTGCGTCCCAATTCCGGTGGTCAGGTTCGAAGTACATAGCAATCATATCTGAGAGGGTGCGATGGAAGCGCTCTGCAAGACCACTGGTCTGGGGATGGTAGCTGGACGTCATCTTGTGTAGTGTGGAAGAATCTTGCAGAACTTCGGCAACAACGGTCGAAAGGAACGTCCGGCCGCGGTCACTGAGAAGCACCTGAGGGGCGCCATGGCGGAGCACGATGGATTGGAGAAAGAAGGAGGCAACCTCGGGCGACGAGCCACCAGGCAAGGCTGCGGTCTCGGCGTAGCGTGTGAGATGGTCGATGGCAGTGACTATCCATCATTACCTCGTGTAGTGCGAGGAAGCGGGCCATACAAGTCGATGCCGACGATGGCGAACGGCGTGACGGGGCATGGTAGAGGCTGCAGATGTCCAGCGGCAGGTCGCCCGTTTTCGGCGCTGGCAGGGCGCGCAAGATGCGACGTATTTAGTGACGCTGGAGGAAAGGCCAGGCCAGAAGAAACAGCTCTTGACGCGATCATACGTTTTGTGAAAACCTAAGTGACCGGCTGTCGGGTCATCGTGGAGGGCCTCCAAAATACGGGAGCGAAGTGTACGTGGCACCACGGGAACCCAACGGGTGCCATCAGGGCAGTAAACGTAGCGGCAGAGCACATCATTTTCGAGTTTAAACTGGCCAAGCTGCCGACGCAACCGAGCGATAGGAGGGTAGGAAGCTACCGTGAGACGGTCGATTAGGGAGCGGCAATACGCATCGTTGCATTGGTTCGATGCAAGGTCGTTTAAATCGTAAGATGCGACGCAGGGGAGTGCGGCGAGGTGCTGAAGAGCTTGCGACGATGAGGAGGCGCTGTGAGATGTGGAAGGTGGAGTTGAAGACAGACACGAAGAGTCCTGAAGAGGGCAACGAGAAAGAGCATCGGCGTCTTGATGTGTTCGACCGGACTTGTAGGTGACGTCAAAACGGTATTCCTGGAGACGAAGAACCCAGCGGCCAAGGCGGCCAGTCAAGTTTTTCAGGCTAGACAACCAGCACAAAGCGTGATGGTCTGTGACGACCGTGAAGTGGCGACCGTAAATGTAGGGGCGAAATTTATGCACTGCCCAAACGACGGCAAGACATTCCTGCTCAGTGATAATGTATTTACGTTCGGCAGGTGTCAGAGTGCGGCTGGCGAACGCAATAACTCTTTCGCGAGAAGTAGTATCACGCTGCAGAAGAACAGCACCAAGGCCATGGCCGCTAGCGTCAGTGTGTAGAATGGTTGGAGCAGCATCTCCGAAATGGCCAAGGACAGGGTCGGAGGTGAGAGCTTGCTTTAAGGCTTGAAAAGCACTTTCGCATTGCTCAGTCCAAACGAAAGCACTGTGAGCAGCGAGGAGCTGATGCAATGGCGTGACAATGGTCGCAAAATTTCGTATTAAGCGCCGAAAATAAGAGGACAGACCGAGGAAACCACGCAGTTCTTTAGTGTGCTGGGGACGGACAATGTTCAGGACAGCGGCAAGCTTGTCAGGGTCGGGTCGATTTCCGTCCCGGCTGACGAGGTGGCCTAAAATTGTGATTTCCTTCCTGGCGAAATGGCACTTCTTCGTTTGTAGTTGAAGGCCAGCAGAAGCGAGGCATGTGAGCACTTCATCGAGGCGGCCTAAGTGTTCACGAAAAGTTGAAGATAAAATATCGTCCAGATAGCATAAGCAGGTTTTTCATTTCAGGCCGCGAAGGACTGTGTCAATCATGCATTCAAAAGAAGCAGGAGCGTTACACAGTCCAAAAGGCATAACATTAAATTCGTAAAGGCCGTCAGCAGTTGCGAACGCGGTTTTTTCCTTGTCGCCTTCATGCATGGGGATCTGCCGATAACCAGAACGGAGATCTAGGGTCGAAAAGTATTCAGCTCCTTGAAGAGAGTCGAGGGAATCATCAATCCGGGGCATAGGGTAAACGTCTTTACGGGTGATTTTGTTGAGGGCATGGTAATCAACACAAAAGTGCACTGACCCATCCTTCTTCTTCACCAAAACCACCGGGGGAAGACCAGGGACTGGCGGAAGGGCGAATAATGTCTCGGCGGAGCATACCACTCACATTGTTCTCGATGACTTTGAGTTCAGATAAGGAAACGCGGTACGGTCGGCGGTGAACAACCGAGGTACCCTCGGTCACGATGCGGTGCTCAGCCACAGAAGTCTTGCCCAGGGTAGAGGAAGCCACATCAAAAGATCCCTAGTGCTTGAGATGCAAGTCTAGTAACTCTTGCCGTTGCGACGCTGGGAGATCTGGATTGATGGTGGCAGAGAGGACGGAGAGAGAAACATCCGCGGAGGGAGGCGACGAGGAGGAGGGTGCGGTAAGCACGACGAGGGAAACCGGGAGCATGTCCAATGTGCAGGAAAAAGAAGTGCCTTTGGGTAATACTAGAGGTTCACGAGAAGTGTTCAAGGCAGCGACGACGGCTGACCCATTTTCAAACCGAATCAGGCTAGGCGGCAATGCAAGGCCCCTGATCAGATCTCGAGCAGAAGGCGCGACGAAGAGATCCCCATGGACGATGGTATCAGAAGTAAGTCGTACAAGATCTTGACCCCCAGCGGGAAAAACCGTATCAGCAGCAGTAATGAGGCGATGACAGGGCTCGAGGACTTCAGATGATGGGTCGCTCTCGATCATGTGCACGATGCGGTCACGGCATGAAATAAAAGCACTGACAGAATACAAGAAATCCCAACCAAAAATTATAAGGTAAGCGCACGGAGAAAGCACAGCAAATTGTACGTGGTGACGGTCACCGTCAATATAAACCCGAACAGTGCACTTAGCGGATGGGCGAATGATGACGTCGTTAGCGCCACGCAAGGAAGGCCCATCGTACAGCGTTTTCACCTTCCTTAAGCGAGAACACAAGTCTGCGTGAATAACAGAAACTGCAGCACCCGTGTCAATCAATGCCTCTATCTGCAAACCTTCAACCCACACTGAAACCATAATAGACGGGCGATCCTGAGGTATTTGTTGGTGTCCGAAAATGCAGCTTTCCCTCCAAAAACTGCGGCAGCTAGTTTTCCGAGCGCAGGTCAAGCGCCGCAGAAGCCGGCCGAAGCGGAGAAGAAGAGCGGCGAAAAGGCGAAGGGGATCGAGCTCTGGTGGGCCGATAACCACGAGGGCGAGCAGAGGTGGGGGGAGGTGAAGAAGAACGTCCCAAAGAGTCAGGGAAGGTATGGCGTTGAGGAGAGGGCGCACGAGTAGAGTAGCCGCTTTCGAAGGCCGCATACCCGCGACGTTCGTCTTGAAGGCGCCGGCGGCAGAAGCGGGAAATATGGCCCCGGAAGCCGCAATAATAACAAATCTGGCGGCTGGGGCGCCAGGGCGAGGAGAAGGCTGGCGTTGAGGCTTGATGTGCTAAAGCGGTGACATGGTCGCGGGGCGGCGCTGGCGTTGGAGGCGGACCAAAGACAGGTGGCATGGAAGCGACCTGAGTGTACGTGGGTGGAGGGCGAGTAGTAGGGGTGTCTGGTGCCAGAGAGAAGGCGACTGAGGCCAACTGTTTGTTGTTGCTGCGAAGGCCAGCACCAGTAGAGGACGGAGCAGAAGGCGCAGGTACGGTGAGGCACGGAGAACCGTGAGCGAGAAGCTCCTCACGAATGAGGGCACGCAGGTCGGAGTCGGCCGGCAAAAAGGAGGCAGCCGGGTCAGGTTGTAAACGGATAGATTGCAGCTGATTGAGGAGTTGACAGGTCGCGATGATAGCATCGACGGTAGTAGGGTTTTGGACGGCAAGGGCATTGAACGCCAGAGAGCCGATACCCTTCAGGACGTGGAGAACACGGTCAGCCTCGGTCATGGTGTCATTGACACGGCGGCAGAGAGCAAGTGCATCCTCAATGTAGGAAGTGTACGACTCGGCAGGGCGCTGGATGCGGTCAGCAAGCTTCTTCTTAGCAACTTCAGATCGAACAGCCGGAGAGCCAAAAATCTGTCGCAACTGCTGCTTGAAACTTTTCCAGTCGGAAATATCCGTCTCATGATTTAAGAACCATGTCCGTGCAACGTCAGTTAAATAAAAGGACACATTCAGGAGTTTAAAGGAATCGTCCCAGCGGTTGAACGAACTCACGCGGTCGTAGTGGTCTAGCCAGTCATCCACGTCGTCGCCACAGAGGCCGGCAAACATCTGGGGGTCGCGTTGACGGCTGCTCACGGTCCAAGATGCGGGGGCAGCAGAGGGCGAGCGGGAGGAACCCGGGCAGTCGGCGTTCTCGTCTTGAGGCATGACGGCGAGAGTACACAAGCGACGACCGAAACGCAGCTCCAGCGAGAAGCGGGGAAAGAGGATACGGGGGATCCAAGGAGCACCTCCACCACGTGTAAGGGAAGACTTCAAGGAAGACGTTTATCCCAGCCCGCTGGCAATGACGTGCTCCCAGCGAACAGCACCAAGCGATGACGATGGGAATGTACAGTGCATGAAAAGAGGATGAAGTCGCAGCCAGAGAGGCGAGGACGACGAAAGCGCATGAAGTGCTCACAATATATATATATATATATATATATATATATATATATATATATATATATATATATATATATATATATATATATATATATATATATATATATATATATATATATATATATATATATATATATATATATATATATATAAATATATATATAATTTGAAGTACTTAGACTTACTGAGACTCCAAAAATATTGTGTATTATAATCAACCAACCTGATAGTGCAGAAACAGCTGTACCAAATGCCACAATGAAGAGGGCCGGTCTGGGCATCGTTGTATGCCGTCTTCACTGAAAATACGAATTCAGTACAAGTAACTCGTCGAAACTTTCTTCACCACACGATCTGGATGTGCACGGTGATGGCTATCCTCAGTTGTGTGAAGTGAGCTTTTAAAGAGATGAATGCATTCCAAATATTTTATCATTGCTTTTTTAGCTATGTGCAATGTTTCTTTGATAGAAGTCTTATTCATTTCAGTTGTATTAAAGATGAGATTTCTGCCATTCTGCCAAAGTAAACATAGCTAAAACGTACGTGGTTTCGGCGCAGCAATAAGAAATCAGCTGCGCATGACTGGTTTCAGCTCTACCGGTGAACGTAAGTGCTGCTGCAGCGTGCTCGGAAGTTTTGTTCATTTCGAAACTTTCCTCTCTTGAATCATTTATCATATTTTCTTAGTCTTACAACAGAATCTTCTATTGTCTAATGCCGGTGCGGCGCAGTCATCGCTCCGGATATAAATGTATGAGCATATGATATTTAGTATATCCTGATCAGCGATCCGAAACTTTGCTCTCATGCCTCAAAGTAGAATCACTTCTGCCATGGTGTGTGGGATTCCAAATAAAAATACTCGATCAAGGTGGCACGGGGCAGGGGGAGAAAATCTGGCGTGGAGCGAGCTATAATTTTATATAGCGAGCTAGGTATTTTATAACTGAATCGCAAGGTCGGAGTCGAAATCCCCCACTGGAGGAAAGATTTCGTTGGCCGAACTAGAAAGAGTTCTCCGCATTGCCCGTTGCAATACGCCATGCAACAAACACGCAGCAGTCTGACTAATCAACATGCTAACAAAGTTGAAAGTTTCCAGGGTTTACCTAAATTATTGCAGCGTTCTCATAAAACAATGCATAAGGTAATGCAAGAAAAATCAAACTGCCTTAGACCGCTGGTAAGAAAACAAACTCGTTCATTACCGTCCGTAATCATTTATAATTTGTCAGTAATTGATATTTATCTTTGTTGTTCCACTTCTCGGTAATTCTAACTACGAGCCTTAGGACCCGAAGCGACACATTGGCTACGCATGACACTTTAGAGCAGGGCTCCGGTATAATTTATACGAACTAGGCCTCATGGCAGTGCGTTGATACCGTGCAGCACACGGGACCCTTTAGTGTTTCGCTTCCATTGAGGTACAGGTCTTCTGCCCCAGTAGCCTAGCGTGCTGACCACTCTGCCATCGCGGCGCGTCGCAACACACCACTTATAACCATTGACGGTTCTGTTAGTGGGCTTCATGTCAGTATTGTAAGCATACGGGATGCACTTGCAGTTGTTTCCTGTCAGTATATTACAAGACTTCATCCGCCCTTTTGGTTTAACTAAAATGAGCATTTCCCAGTTTTTTAATTATCTTCACACATTCAACTCAGGACGATTGGGATTTGTTTTTTAAAACGTTTGATTATTTGTTCCCAGTGAAACGAAATTATCGTTACCAAATAATTTATTTTTGGCTCTAAACTCGTAACTTGCATTGTATTTGCTGTTCGCAGTTGTTATGCCAATCACTTTCATGTCAAGCGTGTTTTCTTCATGTAAAAACAACATATTTGCGAGTGTATCGTCAAGGATTTTGTTTAGTATGGCCAACTTAAAGCTTAATAGATTTCAGTTTTCACTCCTACTGTGGCATGGGAGCGGTTCCGAGAACTTGTGGCCGAACAATTAGAATTTTCTGACCATTCAATCAACATTTGAACGAGAGATTCAAGAACAATTTTCGTACAGTTATTGCCTTTTGTGAAACCTTACCTGCAATGAAGAGAATTGCGATCAATTCTTGATGACAAAAAATGGTCTGCATTTTTTCTAAGCTGCGTTAAAAAGGTCAGCGCTAGAAGCAACTTGCGAGATGTCGGAGACGGAAAACTTTGTGACAAAGCGATCTGAACAGTCAAAGGAATTCTCTACAATTCATTGTTCTGCATCGCCTTCTGCTGCTTACGTCAACCAGTTTATCTCTTGGTTGTCGACGTCACCAGCAAGTACGGTTGCTGAGGTTTGGATGTTGGTATTGTATTAAAGCAATATGATTCGATGAGGATTTCACTAAAATCATGAGGCAGACTCGGTGGATGCTAACAAACGGTGACGATGGAACAGCAATCTCAGTCAATTGCACTGCAGTCCACATGATTTTTTGACAAGAAGCGTTGTCTAGCAAGTTGGCTTCGAAATTAGCGTTCCAAGCATATTTTTTTACTCCGCCGCATAGTTATGTACATCATTATTATGTAAGTCAAGAAAAATAGTGAAACACACCAAGTTCACTCTCGTCCATATGAAAATGCAACCAAGTTACTGTTAGCATGATTGTATTGGGAAGCGACCGCGAAGGAGTAGCCATTTTCATTGCCTTGAATTTCAATCTTTTTTTTTATTTCGCAGGATAACATGGAGGCAGCGGTTTGCAGTGCTTCGCTGGAGACGATGCGTTAGCCACAGCTCACAGAACCGGAAAAATGCGCAACGCTGATTGATGTTTGCGCGCCGCTTGCAACGCCAACCCGCTTTTTCTCCCGCGGACCGTATGGTCTTGCGTCCCTCAGAAGCATCGGTCACAAGCTGCTCTTCGCGTTAAGCATGCCAGCAGCCAATGGGAGGCTACAGAGCTTGCGACGTTGGGTCTCCTGTCCCGCCGCGTACCGCCGGCTGCAATCCGTGTCGTTTTGTTTGGACGGCGATGTAACATCAGGTCGGCGGTGGTGCCACGTGTCAAGCAATTCGGGAAACGATAGGCGGCGTGCACATCACTCCAAGGCGCTGGAAGACGGAGGTGGCGTTAGCGCAGCTCCGCTACGAAAAGTTCACCGCCTCTGTGCGGTGGTCTTAAGACGCACGTCGGTTGTGCGATGCCAGTGAGCAACAAAGAAATGTAGTTGGTAGAATTTAATCCACAGCCCTCCTCTTCACTGTTCATCTCGAGTTCCACTCACTTTTTGAAACCTAGTATCACGGCGTGTTTGAAGCATTCCATTAAAGCAAGGCAGTTGCTATACGTTTCCTTTCCTAAGGATTGAAGCATTCATTTAAAGCTAGGTGGTTCCTGTGCGTTTCCTTTTCTCATGATTGAAGCACTCCATTAAAGGGAGGCGATTGCTATGCAGTTTCGTTTTTCATGAATGAAGCAGTCCCTCAAGCCAGGCGGTTGGCATGCGTTTCCTTTTCTCATGATTGAAGTCTTCCTTTGAAGCGCGGTGGTTGCTTTGCAGTTCCATTTTTCATGAATGAAGCATTCCTTTAAAGCGAGGTGGTTGCTATGCGTTTCCTTTTCTCATGACTGCAGCATTCCTTTAATGCTAGCCGCTTGCTATGCATTTCCTTTTCGCATGATTGAAGCTTTCCTTTATAGTGAGCCGGTTGGGATGCAGTTCTATTTTTTCATGAATTAAGCATTCCTTTGAAGCGAAGCAGATGCTATGCGTTTTTTTTTCACATCATTGAAGCATTCTTTTAACGCGAGGCGGTTTCTATGCGTTTTCGTTTCTCATGATTGAAGCGAGGCGGTTGACTGAAGCATTTCTTTAAAGCGTGGCAGTTGCTATTGGTTTCCTTTTCTCTTAGTCAATTATTGTGTATATAGGGCATAGGAACGCAAAATGTTTCTGCTGCATGACCATTTCATCTAGTAGATTTTATTACTCTCGAGAGACAAATGACCAAAGTTTTATGAACCTCTATCGAAGCTCATTATATACCTTCCCAGAGACATTTCTCCAATACACCAGGCTGCATCGCCCACCAAGCGTTAGCTGACGAAGTCGGTGAAACAATTCTGGGTTCTTAATTGTCGGTTCAAGCGCGACTTTTCGAACACGCAACTTCACGAGGAGTCCTCCCAGTGCTTTTTGGTGAACGAGAATAAATATTTCTTCCGCTGTACTCAAATATTTCTGATAAAAAGGAAGAGACTTTCATCTGAATAATATATTGAGTGCCTTGCATTTTGTGCACTGGAAACAAACGGTAAGACGCTTTTATTAGAAACTACGTGTGTTAGGTACCACGAGCGTTAGGCGTTTTGTGGTAGAAAAGAAATTTTATGTTTGTTGCTGGAATCCAACGGACGAAGGGCATTAAAGAGAATAGTAGATTCGTACAAGAAATACTTAAACTATTACAATGGGTGTTATGAAAAATATTAGCTATTTATTCAAGTCCCATTGCTTGTCATAATTGATGCAGATAACCTGCATGAAAGCAATTCCATTCACGCGATCCAGGATGCAAGCAGGACTGAAATGCCGATATATAGTTAAATATTGAATTGAAATAATTTAGAAGTTATGCCCCGCCGCGGTGGCACAGTGGTTAGGGCGCTCGACTACTGATCCGGAGTTCCCGGGTTCGAACCCGACCGCGGCGGCTGCGTTTTTATGGAGGAAAAACGCTAAGGCGCCCGTGTGCTGTGCGATGTCAGTGCACGTTAAAGATCCCCAGGTGGTCGAAATTATTCCGGAGCCCTCCACTACGGCACCACTCTCTTCCTTTCTTCTCTCACTCCCTCCTTTATCCCTTCCCTTACGGCGCGGTTCAGGTGTCCAACGATATATGAGACAGATACTGCGCCATTTCCTTTCCCCACAAAAACCAATTATTATTATTATTATTGGAAGTTATCAATCCGGCTTGATATAATGATGTATAGTACATGAATAAAGTAAAATATGATGGTAAACTTTATGAAAAAGACTCAGCAGAAGTATTTTTCAGTGTGGATGCTAATAGTCTTAAACGAAGCGAAACTTTCATGCTTTTTACACTTGAGGTACGGTACGGGAAATTTATCTTTCTGAAATTGCATGGCTACTACTGTAGTTACGTTTCCTGTTTTCAGTATTTTTTATTCAATTTATTTTCGTACATTTCCACATTTTAAATGTAAATTGTCGGCTCTAACGCCATGAACGGACACAACGGCTCAGACAGCGGTTCCGAGAACTATTCGCAGAACAATTGGAATTCTCTAGTCATTCGATTAACGTTTGGACGTAAATTTTAAGAACAGTTTTTTCTGGAATTTTTGGCTTTTGTGAAACCTTGTCCGCAATGAAGAGCATTGCGATCATTTATTGATCCCAAAACATGTTCTGTCTTATTTCCAAGCTGCGTCAAAAAGGTCAGCGCGAGAGCCGACTTGCCACATGTCGGAGCCGGAAAATTGTTGACAAAGCGATCTGAGCAGTCAAAGGAATTCACTACAATTCTTTGTTCTGCATCGCCTTCTGCTGCTTACGTCTACCAGTTTATCGCTTGGTAGTTGACGTCACCAGCAAGGACGGTTGCTGAGGTTTCGATGTTGGTATTGTATTAAAGCAATATGATTCGATGAGGATTTCTCTAAAATCATGAGGCATACTCGGTGGATGCTAACAAACGGCGACGATGGAACTAACAATCTCAGACAGTTGCACTGCAGTGCACATGATTTTCAGACAAGAAGCGTTGTCTAGCAAGTTGGCTTGGAAATTAGCGTTCCCAACATTTTCTTACTCCGCCGCACAGGTAGGTACATCAATATTATTTAAATGCAGAAAAATTATGAAACACACCAAGTTCGCTCTCGTCTATATAGAAATGCAACCAAGTTACCGTTGGCATGATTGTTTTGGGAAGCGACCCCGAAGGAGAAGCCATTTTTATTGCCTATAATTACAATCTTTTTTTATTTCGCAGGATAACATGCAGGCAGCGGTTTGCACTGCTTCGCTGGAGACGATGCGTTAGTCACAGCTCACAGAACCGCAAATAGGCGCAACGCTGATTGATGTTTGCGCGCCGCTTGCAACACCAACCCGCTTTTGGTTCCCCGGACATGGTGCTCTTGCGTCCCTCAGAAGCATCGGTCACAACCTACTCTTCGCGTTAAGCAGGAGAGCAGCCAATGGGAGGCTGCAGAGCTTGCGACGTTGGGTCTCCGGTCCCACCGTGTAGCGCCGGCTGCTACCTCCTCGTTTTGGTTGGACGGCGATGTAACATCAGGTCGGCGGTGGTGCCACGTGTCAAGCAATTCGGGAAACGATAGGCAGCGTGCAAATCACTCAAAGGCGCTGGAAGACGGAGGCGGCATTAGCGCAGCTCCGATACGTAAAGTTGACCGCCTCTGTGTGGTGGTCTTAAGACGCGCGTTGGTTGTGCGATTCCAGTGCACAAAAAGGAACTGCAGGTGGTAGCATTTAATCCAAAGCCCTCCTCTTCACTGTTCACCTCGTCTTCCACTCACTTTTTGAAACCTAGTATCACGGCGTGATTGAAGCGTTCCATTAAAGCAAGGCGGTTGCTATGCGTTTTCTTTTCCTCAGGATTGAAGCATTCATTTAAAGCCAGGTAGACCCTATGCGTTTCCTTTTCTCTTGATTGAAGCATCCCATTAAAGCGAGGCGGTTGTTATAGAGTTCTATATTTCGTAAAGCAGCATTTTTTTAAAGGCCCCGCCGCGGTGGCTCAGTGGTTAGGGCGCTCGACTACTGATCCGGAGTTCCCGGGTTCGAACCCGACCGCGGCGGCTGCGTTTTTATGGAGGAAAAACGCTAAGGCGCCCGTGTGCTGTGCGATGTCAGTGCACGTTAAAGATCCCCAGGTGGTCGAAATTATTCCGGAGCCCTCCACTACGGACCCATTTGTCCCTCTCTTCTTTCACTCCCTCCTTTATCCCTTCCCTTACGGCGCGGTTCAGGTGTCCAACGATATATGAGACAGATACTGCGCCATTTCCTTTCCACCAAAAAACCAATTATCAATTCCTTTAAAGCGAGGTGGCTGCTATTCGTTTCCTTTTATCATGATTCAAGCATTCCTTCAAAGCGAGGCGGCTCCTGGGCCTCACTTTTTCCCATGAATGAAGCATTCCTTTACGCGAGGCGGTTGCTATGTGTTTCCTTTTCTCACGATTACGCATTCGTTTAAGGCTAGACGGTCGCTGTGTCTTTCCTTTTCTCATGATTCAAGCACTCTTTTAAATCTAGATGGTAGCTATGCGTTTCCTTTTCTCATGATCTAATTACTCCTTTAAAGCGAGGCGGTCGCTATGCGTTTCGTTTCCTTATGGTCGATGTATTTCTTGAAAGCGAGGTGAATGCTATATGTTTCGTTTTCGCACGATTGAAGTATTGCTTTAAACCGAAATTGTTGCTATGCGTTTCCTTTGCTTATGATCGAAGTACTCCTTTAAATCCAGGCGGTTGCGATGCGTTTCCTCCAACACACAAGGCTGCATCGCCCACCAAGCATTAGCTGAAGAACTCGATGAAACACTTTTTGGTTCCTAATTATCCATTTGAGCGCTACTATTCGAACATGCAACCTTCGCGAGGAGTCCTCCCTGTGCTTTTTGAGGAACCAGAATAAATATTTCCTCCCCTGCATTCATTTATTTCTAATAAAAAAGCAGAAATATTCACCTGAATAATATATTGAGTGCCTTACATTTTGTGCACTGGAAACGGGAAGTTGCTTTTATTATTAAGTACGTGTGTCGGCTACCGAGTACATTACGTGTTCTGTGAAGGAATATTTTTTTTTGCTGATAGAATCAAAAGAAGCGAAGAGAAGAGTGGTTGCGTACAAGAACTACTAAACTAGTACAATGAGTGTTATGAAAAATATTCGGCTATATATACAAGTGAAATTGCTCGTTATCATTGATGTAGACAACCAGCGTGAAAGCAGTTCCATTCACGACATCCACGACGCAAGCAGGACTGTAATGCCCATATAGTGTTAAATATTGAATTCAAATATTTGGACATGATCAGTGCAGCTAGACACTATGATGTATGGCATATGAATAATGTAGAAATATGATGGCAAAGTTTATGACAAAGCCTCAGGCGGAGTATTTTTTTTTTGTCTCTATGCTAATAGTCTTAAACGAAGTCAAACTTTCCTGCGTTTTACTCTTGTGATACGGTACGATCAATTTATCTCTCAGAAATTTGCATAGCTACATCTGTAGATACGTTGTTTGTTTTTACGTTTTTTAATTTAATTCATTTTCTTATGGTTTTGCATTTAAATTGTAAATTTTAGGCTCTAACGCCCTGAACCGACACATGTGCTCCGACAGTGCTTCCGAGAACTATTTGCAGGACAATTGGAATTCTCTAACCATGCGATTAACGCTTGGACGCGAGTTTCAAGAACGGTTTTTTCGGCAATTTTCGGCTTTGGTGAAACCTTTTTCGCAATGAAGAGCATGGCGATCATTTATTGATCCTAAAACATGTTCTCTCTTATTTCCAAGCTGCGTTAAAAAGTTCAGCCCTTGAAGCGACTTGCCAGATGTCGGAGACGGAAAGCTTAGTGACAAAGCGATCTCAGCAGTCAAACAAAGGAATTCTCTACAACAGCTTTTTCCGCATCGCCTTCTGCTGCTTACGTCTACCAGTTTATTGGTTGGTAGTAGGCGTCACCAGCAACGACGGTTGCTGAGGATTGGATGTTGGTATTGTATAAAGCAAAATGATTCAGTGAGGATTTCAATAAAATCATGAGGCAGATTCGGTTGATGGCAACAAACGGTGATGATGGAATTAACAATCTCAGACAGTTGCACTGCAGTCCACATGATTTTCAGACAACGGACGTTGTCTAGCAAGTTGGCTAATTATTACAATTTATGAATTATTAAGGTTGGCTTATTATAACAATTTATTACACCGCCGCTAAGTTAGGTACATCAATAATATGCAACTGCAGAAAAATTCGCAGAAAAAGTTCGCTCTCGTCCATATGGAAATGCAACGAAGTTACCGTTGGCACGATTGTTTTGGGAAGCGACCACGAAGGAGTAGCCATTTTCATTGCCTTGAATTTCAATCTTTTTTATTATTTCGCAGGATAACATGCAGGCGGCGGTTTGCAGTGCTTCAATGAAGACGATGCGTTAGGCACAGCTCACAGAACCGTAAACATGCGCAACGCTGATTGATGTTTGCGCGCCGCTTGCAACGCCAGCCGGCTTTTTTCTCCCGCGCACCGTGTGCTTTTGCGTCCCTCAGAAGCTCTGGTCACAAGCAAGCTGCTCTTCGTTTTAAGCAGGAGAGCAGCCAATGGGAGGCCACAGAGCTTGCGACATTGGGTCCCCTGTCCCGCCATGTAGCGCCGGCTGCAACCTCCTCGTTTTGGTTGGACGGCGATGTAACATCAGGTCGGCGGTGGTGCCACGTGTCAAGCAATTCGGGAAAACGATAGGCAGCGTGCACCTCACTCAAAGGCGCTGGAAGACGGAGGTGGCGTTAGCGCAGCTCCGCTACGAAAAGTTCACCGTCTCTGCGTGGTGGTCTTAAGACGCACGTCGCTTGTGCGACGCCAGTGCACAACCAAGAAATGCAGGTGGTAGGATTTAATCCAAAGCCCTCCTCTTCACTGTTCTCGTCTTCCACTCACGTTTTAAAACCTATGTTCACGGCGTGATTGAAGCATTCCTTTAAAGCGAGGCGGTTACTATAAGTTTCCTTTAATCAAGATTGAAGCATTCCTTTAAAGGTAGGTGGTTCCTATGCGTTTCCTTTTCTCATGATTGAAGCATTCCATTAAAGGGAGGCGGTTGCTATGCAGTTCCATTTTTCATGAATGAAGCAGTCCCTCACAGGGATTGGGTTCTATGCGTTTCGTTTTCTCATGATTGAAGCACTCCATTACAGCGAGGTGGTTTCTATAACAATATTAGTATTTGGTTTTTGGGGAAGGAAATGGCGCAGTGTCTGTCTCATATATCGTTGGACACCTGAACCGCGCCGTAAGGTAAGGGATAAAGGAGGGAGTGAAAGAAGAAAGGAAGAAAGGGGTGCGTAGTGGAGGGCTCCGGAATAATTTCGACCACCTGGGGATCTTTAACGTGCACTGACATCGCACAGCACACGGGCGTCTTAGCGTTTTGCCTCCATAAAAACGCGGTTGCCATGCAGTTTCAGTTTTCATGAATGAAGCGTTCGTTTAAAGCGAGGCCGTTGGAATGCGTTTCCTGTTATGATTAAAGCATTCCTTTAAAGAGAGGTGGTTGCTTTGCGTTTCCTTTCCTCATGATTGAAGCATTCCTTTAAAGAGAGGCGGTTGCTATGCATTTCCTTTCCTCAGGATTCATGGATTCCTTTAATGCGAGGCGGTTGCTATGAGTTTCCATTTCTTATGATTGAAGAACTCCTTTAAAGCGAGGCGGTTGCTAAGCGTATCCTTTTCTCTTGATCGAAATATTCCTTTAAAGCGAGGCGGTTGCTGTGCGTTGCCTTTTCATCATGATCGAAGTATTGGGCGCGAGCTCCACCACCCGAGCGAATGGTGCTAGCGTCGACCTTCCGCAGCAAGTGGGATCACGGGTCTTCTCTCACTGTTCCAGAAGCGGATTATCGATTCAAGTTATGCGTTCTAAATGCTAAAAGTTGCGCTATCATCTGCATGTTTCGCTGTTAGTGAGTGCCAGCATTTTACACTTTGACCGTGTGTCGTCGTTGGTGCTGCTAAAGTTTATTTAAGCTTTCGCCATGGTCGCCTACTACCCTGTGCCTCAATGCCAGACTCACGCGGCGGAACCAAGCTTCCACTTCTATCTGAAAGAGAGGAAGCTACGAGAAACCTGGTTAATCAAGCTGCGAATGGGAAAAGATGCGAGTGTGCATTCTCGTGTGTGCAGCAAAGACTTCAGCGAACAAGATTTCGTCTCATGGAGTTCGCGCTAAACTGTTCGGTGAGTAGTGGCCGAAGCTGCCGCGCGCATTTACATCCGCGCATATCTCTCTTCTGGAGCTAAGGAAGGTTGATTGCGGACAGGAGGGAAAAGGCGCTGGCTTCTACGCGACGCAGTGCCCTCCTCAGAACCTGCCTGTTCGACCTTTGGGTCGTCTGCCGTCTGCTTGGTGTCGCCGAAATAGGCCACAGGACGGAGGTAAGCTGATAGTGTGTAGTAGCGTCGGGCGTGATTACGCAGTTATAATTTCGCGCACAGCACGCCGTGCGTACCATATTTACATGTTTGGGACTAAGTATTCCACTCTGTCTCAAATAATACTGTTTTTGCTTGCTGCGCCTGCTTTGTGCAGTGACTCTTTAGGTAACGTTGGCGTATAATTGGTGAATGGATGTATTCATTGCGTCACGAGACTCATAAAAGTGCACTAATGCTTGCCTGTGGCATGTGACTTCTATAAGCAAGCTAATTTTCTATTTTCGCGCTCCTATGCTTGATGTTGTTACCTTTTCTTACAAATATTAGATTCTGTGTTTGGTAATGATGTTCATAACATTGCTTTGCATTTTTGAGCCCCTTGCACGCGCGTGACATGCATGTACGAATGCATTTAAAAACGGCTTGGCTAAATCTCCACTGCATCCATTCTTAAAATCAATGTACATCATAAGCTAAAATTTTGTTTCCACAAATGAGCCAAGGAAACAGAAGCACAGTTTTAACAACCAATGTTAATAAATACAAAGACCAGGTGCTCTTCAGGGTGTTGGCAATCGTATCTTTGTTGGTGTTTTATTATCACCTATGTATCAACTGCTAGCTTGTTTATTTGTTAGTCAAGAATGTTATTAGAGAGGAATTAAGGCTGATATTGCAGTGCATGCCGCAAGTTTGGAGAATATATACCTATTTGCATAGCAAAGGCTGCGGTCAACAGTTTAAATTATTTGCTTTTTTACAACTAGAGGTTTGCAGTACCTTTTTGTGAGAAATGCATATCTGAAGCTGACATTTTCTTTCCAGAAGACAGGCCGTTGAGCGACATTTTTCCTAAATAGAAGCCGTTACCGTTGTCTCTATGTGAACCAGGGATTGAAGCAAGTGTATCTTACCAAGGAGAAATCGAAGACAGTGCACCTGACTCAGGGGGCAACGCAACTATCAATCCCAGTCCAGGTGGCAAGCAAAATATCATCGTCAGCTGCGTTATTTATATATTTATTGCATTTGTTGACTGCGCAAATAAATTGCATTATCTCCTTCAGATATCCCTGCTGAGCTCCAGGCCATAAGGAAGGAGATTGGCATGCAAGTCAACAGAGAAGATTCAGCACGAAAACAACCGCTGAGCATGGCAAGCATTCAGGGAGTAAAAGATCTGAACACCTTAAATGGGATTCCCTGCTTCCTGCTGTTCTATAACACATGCGATGTTTATACTGACAGCCGGATGCTCATGCAAGCAAAATGGTTTTGCTTATCAAACGAGGACGCGGTGTTGTTAACGCTCATCAAGCTTCACCACAACATTTCATTCGCATTGCTTGGCGTGCTTTTTGGCATTCATCGCACCACAGCATCAGGAATATTCAAGGCCAGTGTAATAATATTGGCTGAAATAATTAAAAATGCAGTCTTTTGGCCGAGCAAGGAAGCTGTTGTTGATAACTTGACGGTGTACTTCAAGGAGTACTTGAGTGTGAGAGCTGTGCTAGACTGCACGGAGATCCCAATTCAGAGGCCGAACGATATGAAGTCTCAGCGTTGACATACAGCTGTTGACATACAGCTGGTACAAGGGTGTGTACCCAGCTATGTTTTGGTCTGTGAGACATTGGGAGGTCACATAAGTTATGTAAGCAAAGCTTATGGTGGCCGGGAATCTGACTCCCTTAAAACGAAGGAAAGCAAGATACTAGAAGAGTTTATACCTTCAATGGATAGTGTCATGGTGGATAAAGGTTTCTTAATAGACAAACTCTGCCTTGAGCATCAAATCACAATAGTGCGTCCACCGTTCCTACGCACGAGAAAGAAACTTACAAAAAATGAAGCTGAAAAAAATCAAAGTATCGCAGCTGCTAGTGTTCATGTCGAGAGTGCAATCCAGTGGATGAAAGTGTTTAAGATATTGACGGTGAACTTGGGCACCGAGCTTTTTCCTTAAATTGATGACATTATACAAGTCATTGCGGGAATTGTTAATCTCTCCAAGCCCATCTTCTGCAGCGACAAGTTTTTGGTTCAGTAGAAGACTACCAAAGTGCATGGACAATATGTTTCAGTTCAGTTTCTTCTCAGATTGTTTCCTACGGCTCCTTTATTTGTTTGCTCGAACCAAGGGGTAAGCATATTTCCTATGTTCTCTTAGGTGAGTTGTACATTGCGTTTGCTTCTTTGTTTATGTTCTTAGCACCTGTTTTCATCATATGCCTTACTCTTATAAGTTCCGTTACATATGTGCTTGAGGTGTCTTTCTTCTCTTGACCAAAATGTTTTTTCGGTAATCTTTTAGCGTTTTCATTCTGTACACGCTTTTTTCTTCCTTGAGTCAGTCCTTCCAAATGTGTTCCCCCTTTGGAATCGCAGGGCATTCCTCTATATCACTAACTACACAGCAAACAGCATGACATTAAGTACCCAAGCTGCGTTTTCATAGTGTCAGTAACAGAGAAAGTTTGAAATGCTCAAAGTAAATACACTCTTTATTTCCAACCATGGGCATAGTTAAAATAACTTAAAGGTGGACACCAATTTTTATCGAGTTACAAGGGAAGGCAACCCATATAACTTGAAAAAGCAGACAGCCCTCTCCACAAAATCATTGATGAAAAAAGCGTTGAACTCTACAGGACACAAAAAGTAGTTTTCACTGTCTTGAAACAGAAAACAATCTGCACTAGACACCCTTGCCAAACCCCTCTGGACCTGCACTTGACAGAAATACTTGTTGGTCTTCTTCAGACACAAGCTTATGCCTTCCAGCTTTATGTTTTCTTTCCTGTACATATGATGATGTGTTTCCCTTGCGGTTTGGCGCTGCTACCAGTCTCACATGACTTTCCTTTTCGTTGCTGCGCATGCCCGCTGTACTCTATATGTATTCGCTGCGCGCAGCAATAAACGTTGTTGAAGTCGGCGCTTTGTGGTGTCTCCCCTCGTGTCCGTGTTCGTTTTTGCGCTGTGAATGTAAGCATGAAGTGCCAACTCGCTCAGCAACTGATTTTAAACATGGTAACGTGGTTTGCTTTTGCCGAGGGAGAGAGCTTGATGCCTCAAATTGAGCGTAAACCGGTCCAGAACCAAGTGTATTCATTAAATGAATAAATAAAATATTAGCGCGCAACTAAACTACCTTGAAAAGTGTCGCACAGTAGCCGTTCAACGCGCGTTATTCCATTTAGTGCGTCAGGCGCACGCCGCCGAGAGATGGCGCCACAGTATGTCCTCGCACCCAATACCTTTAAAGCAACGCGGTTGCTATGCGTTTCCTTTTCTCATGATTGAAGCACTCCTTTAAAGCGAGGTGGTTACTATGCCTTTCGTTTTTTCATGATCGAAGTATTGCTTTAAAGAGAGGCGGTTGCTATGCGTTTCGATTTCGCATGATCGAAGTATTCCTTTAAAGCGAGGCGGTTGCTATGCGTTTTCTTTTCTCAAAGGCAATTATTGTCTATAACGGGCATCTGAGCGCAAAATGTTTATGCTGCATGGCCATTTCATCTAATAAATTTTTACGCCTGAGAGACAAATGTGCCAAGATTGATCAACCTCTATCGAAGCTCATTAGAGGCCTTGTCGGAAACTTTTCTCCAACGCACCAGGCTGCATCGCCCACCAAGCATTAGCTGACGAAGTCGGTGATACACTTCCGGGGCTCTAAATTTTCGGTTCGAGCGCAACTATTCGAGCATGCAACCTTCGTGGAGAGTCCTCCCAGTGGAATTTGAAGAACAATAATAAATATTTCCTCCACTCCGCTCATTTATATCATATAAAAGGGAAGAGATCTTCACAAGAATAAAATATTTAGTGCCTGATATTTTGTTTGCTGGAAAGAAAGCGCGAGTCGCGTTTGTTCGTAAAAAGTACGTGTGTCTGATGCCAAGAACATTAGGCCTTCTGAGAAGGAATGTTTAATTTTTTTATTTGTGGAGCCTAAAGGGAGAGGGGGTAATTAAAAAGAAGCGTAGAAGAAATACTTAAACTAGTAAAATGAGAGTTATGAAACATATTCGGCTATTGATATAAGTGTAACTGCTTGTTATCATTGATGTAGACAATCCAGCAGGAAGGCGGTTCCTTTCACGTGATCCACGAGGCAGGCAGGACTGAAATGCCCATATCGTGTTAAGTGCTGATTTCAAATAATTTAGACATGATCAGTGCGGCTTGACACAATGATGTATGGCATATGATTAATGTAGTCTAACTGATGTTAAAGTTTATGAAAATGGCTCTGGCCAAATATTTTTCAGTGGCATGCTAAGACTATAAAACGAAGCCAAACTTTCTTACTTTTTGCGATTGAGGTACGGTGCGGGCAATTTATCTATATGAAATTTGCATGTGTACTTCTGTAGTCTCGTTTCTTGTTTTCGGGGTTTTTTTATTCAATTGATTTTCGTATGTTTCCACTTTGAATTACAAATTGTTGATTTTTACACCCTGAACCGACACATCGGCTATGACTGACGCCACAGAGGAGTTCTCCTGAATAATTTAGACCCGTTGTGCTTGTTTATCACGTGCTGATATCGCATAGCACAAGAGCGCCTTTTACTTTTCGCGTCCATTGGAACGCAGCCGCTGCGGCCTGACCTGAACCTGGGCCACTACCTTACTAACCAGGGGGGGGGGGGGGAAGAATCCGACTCGGCCTGCCCGTGGCTCCCCCTACCAGCTGAATAGGGCGAGTGTGGTTTCGGCTGCCAGGCTTTGTCCAGTTGTAACGCCAGCGCTCCTGATGGGATCTGCCGGGGCTCTTAACCCATCTCATCTTAAGGGTGGCTCATCTTAAGGGTGGCAAAACTCAGGCGAGTTGTCAGCGTACTCGCCACGGAATTGTGAGCGTTCCGCAGCCCATGTTGCTCGTTGCCAAATGAGGGAGGAGAGCCGGAAGGGTCCGAACTCGGTACGTGCAATCAATTCAGAAAACAGAGGCAAAAATTCAACAGTCAAAATATACAAGCCGCTCAACCACCTCTGGTGCGGCGAGCGCACCACCCAGCTGCTACGAGTGGTTTTCGATTCTGATGAGCTCGGGTCCTCACGAAGGCACAGCGGCTGGGGCGAACCAAGCTCAGGTTTTGGAGAAGCAGTCCTCAGGCCGAAAAGAACGAGGACAGAAAGAATCTCGGCCTGAACGAACCAAGCCTTGGATTTGGGGAAACTGCCTTTAATCCAGAAAGAAAAAACGATGAAAACGTAGCCATGGGAAGTGGCCAGTAAGCTTCCGAAACTCGGGAAACACTGGCGGCTATACAAAGTACCGGTTAGTAGCTGCAACGAAAACGCAGAGATGCCTCACAGCCCTGGTGCCCGGTCGTCAGGGTTACCAGACCTTTGTTATGGGGAACGAGGGATCTGCAGACATAATAGCGACACCGTCAGACATTCAGGCCCAGTGAGGACTGGTTGATAACGGTGTGCTGGTAGTAAAGTTCCAGCCACTACGAGTTCGAGCACCTTGAAGTAGCAGCGCAAAACCACTCTTACGGCGAACTCGATTCCTCCAGTACACAGTATGATCAAGGCAGTAGAAGCAGGCTTGGGCGTCGGGGAACCTGAGTCACCCCCTCGAACTTCTCCTGCACCAAGTACGGTCAGAGCGGTGGAACAAGGCTTGGGGGAAGGGAAGCCCTGGTTGTGCGTCTATTAAGAAGCTGTCTCAAGCGGTCGGAAGTCTGGCAACCGCCTAGTGGTGTTGGCAATCCGCTTGAAGGCCGAGGGTCGCATATTCGACTAAATGCGAGTGCTTGCCCTTTAAGTAGACCTGTAAAGGAGCTCGACTCAATCAGGACCACTGAAATAAAATCCCCGCTCTCGCCATTCCCATGCAAATTTCCACAACTCCTTCCCATCAACCTTCAACCCATTCCCTATTGTTATCCCTCCCTGCTACCCCCAAGGGGAGACAAAGGAAGTTTCCCCGTGCCCGCTTCCCCTCCTGTAGTTTGGGCAGTGTAAAAACCCCCTTTTTATTTTTCAATTTTCTGCTCGCGGGCAAGGCGAACAAAGTTTTGTGCGTCGGGACAGTCCCTCAATTTCAACGCTGAATTAAGCCTGTTATGCATAGCTGTGCAGGCAGGGGCTTATAATTTTTCATTCTTTTTGCTGCCCCAATATATTCTTGACCTCAGTGGCCTAGCACGCTTACGACTCTTCCACCGCATCGATTTCAGACAAATCCGTCATAACCACGGACAGTGATGTTACCGTTTTCCATGTCAGTGTTAGAAGCTTACGGAAACACTGAGAGGAGTTCTTTGCTGTCAGTACATTTTGTTTTGACTGAGCTCAACATTTCGAGACAACATGAGTTAAGTAACTAGAAGAACAAAAATGTACTCCTTTGCACTTGGGAGGCACTCTGATGTATCTTGCGTATCTAACAGCGTATAACAGCGTATCACAGCGTATCTTATCCTTAATAACTTGTACTGTAGAAACGCAGAAGATAAGGAACAAGCGAGAACAGCTCAGCGATTTAATGAAATTGGTAATATAACTCTAACGTTAAAACCCCGAACTGGAGCAGAACTGGTCAGAGAAGAAACGCGAGTCATGAATATCCTAGTACAAATAAAAAAGAAATTGGAATGAAAGGGCATCTAATTCGAAAGTATGATACCTGATTTTCCCAGAAAGCAACGTAGCGGATTTCCAGAGACGTGCAAAGTCACAGGAGACACCAGAGGGTCAGCTGGGCGGATAAGATAATGCGTTTGCGGGGATAAAGCGGCTGCAGCTGGCACACAACAGGGTTAATTGCGCGCATATAGAGAGACCCTTGTCCCGCAGTGGACAGGGTCAGGGTGATGCTGGTGGTGATAAAGGTGATGATGAAACATTTGACAAGAACTTTTACATCAATTGTGATGACGGGATGAAACATTTAATTTTCTCATGACTCGAAGTTGAAGACTGCAGCAAACCTTTATTTTAAAAATAGCTGGCCTTCAACTATAATAATTACACCCACTGAATCACGAGCTGTAGATACGCCCTGGACTTATTCACATAACTATGATTGCGGTTCGTTGGGCGCCGAGGGAACGTACTACTGGGGACAAAATTTTCCGGCACTTAGGCATTAAACGCCTAAGTGCTCCTTCCTCTCTTGACAATATAAGGCGACTGGATAGCCAGGTGGAGCTGCAATGAACGTTTTTCCTCTAACTCGCGTCCCAGAAACTTTTTGTCCCTAGTAGTGCATTCATGTTATTTAAGCGAAAACGTGAGCAAGGCGAAATTTCTTCATGCCGATATCGCCATGACAGATAACATTAATGCTGAGCTTCTCAAAACGCAATAAGCAATTCTTTTTTTAATATTTAAATACTCTTGACAAAGCCGGCATTGAAGCCATTATAAATCTTCCCCGCGTTTTGAAATTTTTGAAATAAATTAGTTTCGTCATGCCTTCACCACATTTACTTTCGTCTTGAACGGCAGGAATTAGTTTCTTTTATCGTTTAACAATAAATTTCTTACCATTTCTTTTCTGGTTACTGTGCACTTCTTCCAACCGGGGCTATGCTTAACGAGAAAAGTTAAAACATACACAATCGTAGTTTTTGCAAATATCGGTTCGACCTTGCCATGAAGAACTACGACTGGCATCTAGTTTTCTTCAATTCTCCTTAAAGTTTTTCACTTTGATGAAGGGGACTGCAAGGGCGGCTGCAAACATTCCCTCTATGAAGCTCAATTAAGTACCTTTTACGCGTTGCTTCGCGGTAAGGCAAACACAAAGCTAAAACAGGGGCTAGTTTCATAGTGGTGGGCCGTCACGTGTATAGTCAAGCCGAAATATTCGGATACTTCATGTGCAAAAAATGGTATAAAAAGCAGGTGCTTTATATGTATCCAACAATTTTGACTTCTCGCCTTGTACGTACGTGGTTGTTTCTTTGTTTCGTAGCTGCGTAAATGTGGGCAAACACATTCTTCCGATCAGAAAGGCGTAAATCGCCGCCACAGTGGCTGTGTGGTTATGGTGCTCGGCTGCCGACCCAAAAGACGCGGGTTCGGTCCCGGCCGCGGAGGTTGCAGTTCTATACAAGCGAAATGCTAGAGGCGGGTTTACTGTGCGATGTCAGTGCAGGTTAATGAACCTCAGCGGTCGACATTATCAGGATTCCTATAATACAGCGTCCCTCATAGACTGGGTGAGTTTGAGACTTAAACCTCAAAAACCAAAGAGAAAATAATCCAAAATGCCGTAAATATTGGAGCAGTGCATCCCGCATGTTTGCCTAGCGCTACCTGAAGCCCGCACCGCCTCAAAAAAAGGAAGTGCAAGTGACAGCACTCTGCAGCTCTGGTGAAGACGTTCGTTGTTTACTACTCCTTTTCCCTTCGCACAACTCCTGTTTCCAGCAATTAACCGCCTGTGTCTTGGCCACTCCCCCGTAGTAAGTATGTGCCATCTTTATTTGAGGCCGATCAACCAACCAACCAAGACATTCGTCGATGCCCGCCGCGGTCTCTCGTGATCAGTGATCCCCCGCATTCACGCGTGACATCCTGGTGGAGGTGCGGGGTGGCGCACCCCATGCCCAGGACCCCTCCAGGAAGCCGGGACTCCAGCCCGCCTGAATCCTTGAAAGTCGAAGTTACGTACACCCACCAAGATAGCAGGCGCCTGCAAGGACTGCAACCAGAGTTCGGGCCTCTGCAGTCTCATGCGACCTTGAGAAAACTGACCTCCTATTCAGCGGGACCATCAGTGTCCACAAAAACCCCCGTCAGCATGCCGGATGCCATCTCTTCGCCGTCCGTCGTGCTGCAGCAGCCACACGAGTCATCCACCTTTCAAGATTTTCCAGGCGAGGGCTCGGAGGACTGCCTTGAGAAGTTCGAGCGCGTAGCCCAATACAGCAGGTGGGTTGACCGCTCGAAGGTGCAGCACGTGTTTTTTTTTTCGCTGGAGGATGCAGCTCGTACTCCTACCCGGCTCGTACTCGTACTCGTACCCAGCTCGCAGCTCGTACCCACTCTGCCCGCTTCCGGTCTCTTAACGTTACACCTGTCATTTTTATTTCCATAGCTCGCTACCTTAACTTAAGCTGAGCACTTTTCGTTAGCCTCCACATTTCTGCCCTGTAGTTCGGTATCGGTAAGATGCAGATGTTGAATACTTTTCTCTTAAGGGATATTGGTAAACTACCAATCATGATCTGAGAGAGCCTGTGATATGCGCTCCTACGCAAATAATACGGCAATTACTCATTAATGATATATAAATAATATAAAAATAACAAAAGTATAAATAATAAAACCATATAAATAAATAAAAGTAAAATGCAAATGATACAATAATGATAATAATAATGGGGGGGGGGGGGGACATCACTTCAAGGCAGCTGGTTACGCAGACGACTCCCATAGCCAGCGCGACCCTTCCACGGAGCACTACAAAGCTGTTGACGAACGTTACGCACGTTAAGACGCGTGGGAACGCTTGCAGATGTGGAGAAATCTGCCTGAACTCCCCAGAAAACAGCGTCAATGTGTAACGTTCTACGTTGTTCTGCCATCAACTACCAGTGCGGCGACTGGGCTTCTACAGCTGTAGCACTATTTATCCCGTCTGATAAGCAGACTCTGCGCTACTGTTTATTGTACTCCACGGTGATAGGCTTCGAAAACGCATATTTCACCCCTTGTTGTGCAGACCAAAACTCATTAGACATAGAGTTCATTAGGCAAGTCGGCCCTGCGGTAAAGAAATCAAATCATCACCATCACTACGAACGTTAGGCGCCAGTGGCGGCGTACAACCTGGTTACAGTGCTCATAATTACTCTCTGAATCAGTTAACCCGTTCTCGGTTCCTGGAGCTGCGAACCAGAATTTGAGCGCGCCGCTTTTACATGCTTGAAGAGCACAATCCAGCTGAGCGAAGATATAAGCCAAGGTACACAGCGCCGTGTGTAAAAGTTAGTCTCATAAATGGTGCTTGTAGTATGCTTCCTGCATCGAAGGAACCAAAATAGGTGTAGTTTCACTTCACCAATCACTCAGTTGCCTGTCCGGCGTTAGCATCCTTGCCTGGCGCAATCCCTGCCGCCACGCATTAAGACAGTGGTGAAATAAGAGGTACTAACAGCACCTACCGCACCACAAAATGTGTTTGTGTGGCCACGAATAGTGGGGTTCATCTTATATTGGAATGCCAGCAACATCACAATCACCGGACGGGAATGAAGAGCGGTATTACAGTCCTTGATAAGAGTCACTGCAGATTTTGAAAGATCTTGTGCAGAAAACATATGGTGGCGTTAGAACAACAAGCAATCATGGTGCTGAAAGTACCCCACGGGGAATGTGATAGCCTCGAGAGTTATAGATTTTTTTCAGATTACTTGGCGTTATTATTGCCTCGGATCTACGATGGAACGAACACGTGACACACATTACCACAAAGGCGCATTCTGCTCTTTACATGATAAGACGTTCCCTTCGACTTGCTTCACCGGAAACAAAACTTTTGGCATACATTTCACTTGTTCGTTCTGTGCTAGAATACACGATTATTACTTGGCTGCCCTACACTAAACAATATATTGATAGATTAGAAAGTGTCCAGCGAAAAGCTGTCCGATTTATTTTCAACAAATGCAGTCGTCATGAATCCCCCACACTGCTTCTGCAAAAAGCCGGCCTCTCTACAATCCACACACGAGCCAGACTGCTGCGGCTTAAGTTTCTGTTCCTCCTTTTGAATGATCGTACAAAACTTGATAAGACTAGATATCTGTTTGAGCCTAACACACGTGTCACAAGAACAAAACATGAAAAACACCTATCCGATACCGTGGTGATACATTCAAATTTTCATTTTTCCCACATGTTATTCATGAGTGGAATATGTTGCCTCCAGAAATTGTGAACCAGATGTCCCCTGAAGCATTTGTATCGAAGCTAACAAACCATCTTGAAAATTATTAGCAACAGTGTCACCATATGCGTTTACGTGTACGTTTGTGTAAAATGAAAAAGTTCCTTCTCTGCTGTTTCTCTTTTTTTTTTCTTTCGCACTTTTTCATATGTATGTAAACCCGATCCTGTTACGGCCTCAAAGTGAGGCCAACAGTAAATAATAAATAAATAAATAAAAAAATGTCTCTTGAGGCACGTGATTTTTTCCGCTCTATTTTCAGTTTCATTTTCTGTGCTAATAATTCGGTTCTATGAGTACGATGATTGTCTGGGAACTAATTCTTTTTCCATCATGTGTCTCGAAATAATGCTTATAATTATGTTCGTATGTCCTTACTGTCATGATCAGTGTACTTGCTGTTGAAATGCTCCGATGTCTTATCTTGCCGCTCTTATGAGCCTGGCTATTCCGTATTGGTCACTTGTTATCCCTATTGATTACTTAGCATTCGTTATGATTATATTTTCTCTTTTCTAATGGTCATTAAGGATTTCTCGTTAACCCAGGTAGCAGACGATGTCGGGCCCCTGTGTGCCACACATGAAAAATTCGACCTGGCCAGCCCCACAAATCGTTGCGTGAATCAATAATTCAAAGAAAAAACTTCGTTGCATTCGCTTATTGTTTTAGACATATTGTTTGTTTGATGTCGCAGGATTGCAGCATGCAAAAATAGTTTAGCCTTTTCCCAGTAAATTTCTTGGACGACACCGCTATGTTTGTCTATCTCGTTCGCCGTGCCTTGTCCTCTTGTGCAGTACGACTTGGAGGTAAAATTACTCGTAATAATACCCAAGTGTAATATTACTCAGAAAACACGTGGAAATTTGTAACTCGATGGATCAGCCTTAGTAACGCCCTGATTGCATATGAAAGTGGTTTAAGGTTTTTTAGTGGAGGTCCAACTGAATCACCGTCAGTACAGTAAAGACGACGCAAATTCGCTGCACATAAAAACACAGCGGTGATATGTCCAAGCGAAAAAACAATGCTGCATGTTCACAGACACCTATTGTTTAAAGGGGGACAAATCGGAGCATGCATTTCCTAAGAGACTATCGTAGAGCATAGAATCACGGGGTATAAGGTAGAGATAACGGCTGTGTAATGTGTACAAAGATTGTAAACGTGTTTATCAACCGCCCAGAGCATTTGCTTCATCAATTTGTTTTCGTGAGTTACGTTCCTGGTACTTTCTGTGGGTGTTGTAAGTATAGGTCCGCATGACATGTCCTATTTCTTTCACGTTTCTCACTGGGAGCAGCGGTTGCGCTTACTACGTAACATGTAGTGCGTGGAACCCATTTTCTCTCTTTTACTCACCTTGATTAATCACATTTACTGTAATTACACCTCCTTTTCATGAATGAATGAATGAATGAATGAACGAACGAACGAACGAACGAATGAATGAATGAATGAATGAATGAATGAATGAATTAATGAATGAATGAATGAATGAATGAATGAATGAATGAACTGTATTTCCGTCATCATGGGGCCTCACGGTCGGGGCGCAGCAATAAGGAAAGTGTGCCTCCCAGCCGGCTCTCAGCACCGGAGTCCGCGGAGAGAGTCTTGTAGTAAACAGCCTCCACCTGACGGATGATGATCCTTTGCTGATCCGAGTCGTGGCTCCGGACCAGCTCTTCCCAGGTGACAAGGTTTGGGATGCTTAGTGATTTAGCCTCAGGAGAATCCTGAAACTCCCAAATTAAGCGATTTTACGAAGTCATTCTGTGGCAGCTACTGCAGAGCTGAGGCTCCCCAGTGTCTTCCTCGTGTAGTATACAGTACGGAAAGATACTGTTTACCTGAAGCCTCCTCCAGGCCGTGCACTCTCTTGGAGTGAGTGACCTATCCGGAAGTGAATGTGTTCTATCCAGTCTAGGTGTTTGGGTTTTTTCTTTATACGTTATGAACGGGTCTTTATTCCCACTCAGGGGCACTTCCAGAGCAGCTCAGATATACAATTCTCGAGCGAAGCTGTGAGCAGCCTCATTCCCCGGAATGCCCTCATGATCAGGAACCCATATGAGGGAGACCTCTCTGCTTGAGGGGTATCTTCTTAGTAATTTGATGGCTTGACTGGAGACCACCCTCTTACAAAAGTTGTCAACAGCTGCCTTACTGTCAGACAAGGTGCTCTTGGCTTTGGTACTGACGCACGCTAGGGCAATAGCAGCCTCTCTGCCACTAACACATTCCTAGTATAAATCGATGCTACAGTCACTTTCTCCCCAGTCTCATCAACGACGGCAATGACGGAGGGGCCATCCGACCCACAGGCTGCGTCGCAGAAGGCTATGTTAACCGGCGGGTCGCGGGCAAGATTGTTCATTATTGTTCGAGCTCTACGTCTTCTCCTTTCTTTATCATGCTCCGGGTGCATCTTCTTAGGTATAGTGGCAATTTTGAGTTGCTTCCGTATGTCTAAGGGGATTAGCTCTGCAGTATACGGGGGTTTCCTCTCGCTCTCCCCTAGGTCATTGAGGATCTGCCTGCCTGCTTTTGAGGAGCTAAGCCTCCAAATTTTCGCTTCTCTTACTGTCCTGGTGACCTCCATACACGTATTGCGGACTCCCATACTACAGCAGTTTCTCCTTTGAGGAGTTCGGTGGGATGCCGAGAGCTCTTTTGTATGCATTTCGTATTAACTTGTCTACTTTCTCCTCCTCTTGCTGATTAAGATTCAGAAATGGAGTCGCGTATGCAATCCTACTCACTATGAATGCTTGTACTAATCTCAGGAGACAGTGCTCTTGCAGGCCTTTGTTTCTGAGGGAGATCCGCCTAAAGATACCAAAGACCTGGGCGACATAGGTACTAGCTTCTTGATAGTGGTGGTGTTACGTCCGTTCGTCTGAAGAAAGTATCCAAGGACTCTTACAGTGTCAACCTTAGGTACTAACCTACCACCAACGACACCTCTATCGGGCCGTATAGGTGAGGGAAGCGGGTCTCTTTCTTCGTCCGCTCTTTGGTATTAAGCGAGATCTCAGATTTTTGAGGGGAGCAGGAAACCCACCTCCTTTTCACTCCAATCACATATGCGTTTTCAAATTTGGCGCCAGTGGTGCTTTCCCGTCCGCCTAATATATCATCGTCGAGCCTATTCAACCGTCTAACGAAATTTGCCTCTAATTATATAATCTTTCTATATATCTCAAACTTTGTTTTCACTTAATTATCACTCATCAAACACATTTCAATTCATTTCAAACTTTATTTTAACTCCTTTGCCTATTTTTGCACTTTTTTGCCTTCCACAGTTGTTCTCCGTCCACTCACTATATCGACGTCCGCACTATTAAGACAGTTTTTGTACATTTTGACTATAATTAATTAACTAATCATCCTATCAACATAACTTTTTCGGAACATCCTCACTACATCCCATCTTCGATTATAACCCTTCGTTTGATCTTACATCATCTCATAATGACACAACGGTTCCGAACACGTTTTGATGGCACGACCGCGCCGACATAGCCAAGTAATGCTTTAGAGTTAATGAATAATTGCATGGGTCACAAAGCGTCGGAAAAAAGCCTTCATAACACTGCGAACGTCATGCAGCGTAACTCTTCTTATATCTTACTTTTTCTCACTTACCGTCGCGCATTTGGTTTAATTTTTTACGGTTTTTCATCTGCAAATGACCTATATGTTACACATATTTATTTTGTATGGCGAGTGGTATACGTACAATATTCGAGGGCACTTTTAATTTATATCTGTGAAACTCTCCCACGCTTCTAAAAACTGCGAAGCTCACCTTTGGGGAGATGGAACATATTTTAACGATCATGAGCTCTTCTATGCTGCAATGCGCGCAAGGCTGCCAGCAGCGATAAGAAAACAAGCGAAACATAGCATGCAAAGAGATGGGAACGAGCGCCAAAGAATACATTTTTGCTTGGAGTTGCAGAAAGTTGCATATGTCCTAAACACTGAGACGCGTTCTTAGGAACACTAAGGAGGATAAAAACTCTAGGAAACTAGAACATTTGTTTTCATGCCTCCTTGGCAAACCATAAGAATATTTCATGCTTTGGATGTAAAATCTTGCTTTTGGCAGGGAGTAATTCCTAACTTTAATAAATCGGTTTTTGATGCATCATGGAGACAAGCACTAGCATCCAGCTAACCGACTTGGTACCCCATGAATTTAAAGTTTGTTAGATATATTTAGTTCTAAAAAAATCATTCGGAGCATTTCACACGGACATCTGGAAGCATTCTTAGAAATGGGTTTGCCTATTTGCAAGCTTTCGGCGAAATTAGGTTTCAACCAAAAAATTATTTCAGGTGATTGAGCCAAGAAAATCCCTGAGCGTGTTCGCTGCTTTGGTTCATGTTGTCCACTTACTGAATTTAGTAAGTAACAAGCCACTAATTGCTAAACTATTTTCGAACCTTGTTTCAACCTACGTCTTTGAGTGAGACATTTTTGACCACGACCGGTTGTTGCTTTAACAACCACTTTGATCAAGAGCGCTTGTCTAAAACAGGCCCCGAAAACAGAGAGCTCTGAAGATGATTAATCTATCCCACATCAGGCCCCAAACTTTCCCAAGCCCTCACAGAATCGACCGGGGTTAGAACGAAAGGAACCGAGGAGCGGATTTGGTAAGCGGCGCAGGTATCGGTGAGACCGCAGGTTTCCCAACAACACGCCTGGCCGGAGCGAACAAGGGAACACTGCGCAAACAACAGAAAGTACCGCCGAAGGATACGCCGTTTCGGGGTTTCGCGATCCCTGGACTGGACCGTTCAATAAGTCATTTCGAAGCGAAATGTTACGCTACCCTGGCCGCCGGCTCCGCACGGGCACGAACCAGAATAAAAAGAACCGAGATACTTGAATCGCGGCGTGCTCCGACCACAAAGACGACAACTCTATTTCCAAGGTAAGGGAGCACTTGCGCCATGGACCTTTCTTTGCTTTTCGGTCAAACTTTCTGCCCTTTCGACGTCTATTTCGCAACGTATACCGAATCCTTTCTCTGGATTTCAGTATAGTTGACCTCTCCTCTTTTTTTCTGAGGTCTCTGCGTTCTTTGTTCTTATTTTCCCGCTGTTTTATCTTAGTCCAGGATTTATAAATGCTATTCCTTATAAGCACGGTAATTGGTGATTACCGGCATAAACCTCTGTTCTGTGGTGCACCTAATCTCGCTAAAGATGGTGGTGGTACTGACATAAACACTCCTTTTTTTGCCGAGCATTATCAATAGACAGTACTCAAGTTAATTGTAGCCTGGCTTTGTTTTATGTTAAAAGCTTTTGTCTTTAAAAAAAGTGCGTGGCGTCATCCGTAGCAGAAAATACAGCCTTGATAAAACGGCTGAAAGCATTTTCGATGTAAAGAATAGTGCCCCCGCCGTGGTGGCTCAGTAGTTAGGGCGCTCGACTACTGATCCGGAGTTCCCGGGTTCGAACCCGACCACGGCGGCTGCGTTTTTATGAAGAAAAACGCTAAGGCGCCCGTGTGCTGTGTGAAGTCAGTGCACGTTAAAGATCCCCAGGTGGTCGAAATTATTCCGGAGCCCTCCACTACGGCACCTATTCTTTCTTTCTTTCATTCTCTCCTTTATCCTTCCCTTACGGCGCGGTTCAGATGTTCCAAAGATATATGAGACAGATACTGCGCCATTTCCTTCCCCAAAAAACCAATTATTATTATTATTATTATTATTATTATTATTATTATTATTATTATTATTATTATTATTATTATTATTATTATTATTATTATGTAAAGAATAGTAGTCTCAAGAAAAGAGATAATCATCGTATTGCCAAAATGGACGGGGGTTGTAAACTGTGTTCACTGTTAGCTTTGATGGCCCGCGGATTCGTTTTCTATCCTAAAAAAGTATTCCACTTTTCCACCGAATTCAACATTGGTAGAGCTACTATGGTTTTCGCGGTCGGCGTGAGCCACTATATTTGCGCGACCGGCAATATTGTTGGTTTCGTGCAGTTCATGGGTGCTCCGGAATTCTTTTTACTTCACTGTGCTCGCGAATCAATGCACTTTTTCGAGGCTGTTCCTCCAACCTGGCTGACTCCACAATGGAGAATTTCATGGTTGACACCTCCCGTTGCAACACATTTCATCGACTTTGTCCGGTAAAGATGTATTGAATTACTAACACCACGTGAATATGATAGCATGCATGAAAAGCAGTTATGGGGGACATTTTGAATACCAGTTAAGGTGGTCTCCAAAATATAATTTATTTCATTGTTCGCAATGACTGCACAAACTTACACATGATAATTTACAGTCTGAGGTAGAGAATAAACGTTTCTTTTGTGAGTAGACTACTCTCTCCCACTAACATAATTTTACCCTTGTCTCTGTTTATATGCATGGCGTTTTGTGCTGCTTATTATGCGCTGTAGAAATTACGAAGCAATTCACATAAGCAGTACCATTGCTGAGTCAAGTTCATTGAACACTCGCTCTGCTTTAGCGGTTGCTTCTTGGTATTCGGTTGTTTGGGAAAGTTATGGCTGGATTCCAATTTTCATTGCCGGTTGATACAACACGCGTTTCATTCACTAGCTAGGAAAATGTCGCGCTCCTTGTATTTTGTGAACTTTGCATGAGTTCTTAACACTTACGGTAATAATTTCGTGCGCCACTGAAAGCGAGGCATTTCCCGACGTATCACGCAGCATGATTTGAACCTGCTGTCAATAGCAGCTCACTTCTGATAGCCACTAAACGCATACTCAGTCCTGTCCTCTCTCGTAAACAATTCATTTTTGCCTTCAAGACGGAATTTAGACAAACCCGTTACAGAAGAGGCGCCCTGAATGTGGAGTGACGAAAGGGCTATTTTTAAACATCCCACACTTATCAGTCCAGTGTCTCAAAGGCGCGTATCGCATGCATTCGTGTGTTTACTGACGAGTGTAGCAATCTGTCGTGCGGTACGCTTCAGAGTGCCCCACGCTTTCGAATCAATATTTCAGTTTTAGGTATTTCAACTGCAGCTTTCTCGTGCTCTTAGGTAACGGTCACTTTTGCCCATCCAGCGTTATAATACCTACGGTCCTCGTATACATTTGAACGCCGGTGTCGTTCCCTCAAGTGGGCTGCCTTGCCAAGAGAAGACGGCACAAAGCTGTTTTTTGCCACGCGCATCACTGAAGCACTCATTTCGCTTGCTCAACCTAGGAAATCGTAGTAGTCAGCAGTCAACGCTGTCGCTGGCATTTCTCGCCAAGAAACCAATATCTGAATTCGATATATTTCTCAACGCTTTGAACTTCACTCGCTGACGCCGCTGACAGCTGTGCCTCAAGCATCGCCTTTTTTCTTTAGCTCGAATTCAGTTCGTGGAAACCGCCACCACGTCTGAAAGCTGCGTGGGAAGATCAAAGCTTTCGAAGGTCTGAGAGAGATATTCCTGAACAAATAAATGTTCGATGTTTAGTAGGGGCCACGCTTAAACTAGAGTAATACTTCTCCCTATTTCAACAAAAAAATAAGTAATGCCTCATGTGAAGTCTTGACTAGGTCTCTTTGAGCAACTCACGACGCTGGGATACCAATATATACATCGTGAGCTTTGAATTTCCGGAGTAGGAATGTATGGCATCCGACTTTGACATGAGCTGTGCATTATGTGCGTCAGTAACTTGCAGCAGCGGCCACAGTAGCTTACGAGAGAAAAAAAACAGTTTATTTCGTCAACTCTTGCATTGAAGTGACCTTTGTACAATGCGCTTCCGCAAGTCACACTCGGTCGCCAGCCGAGGTAAAAAAAATATGGGGTCCCTACAGCCACTTCCTTAAAGGAAACGTTGCAGCTTTAAGGTTGCCTACTATGTTGTCTACAAAGAGTGTCAATGTTCTTGCAAGCATCCCGCCAAAACACCGAATGTAACCAGTACCATCGTCGTCATATGGTGCGCAGAGCCATCACCTTCTTGAGTGTTCGAGTACCTTCCAATGCATTATCGTAGGGAACCTATACTAATCCCACCGACTAATCCTAAAAAATTCACTCTCATTCATTTTCTGGGGTGGGGGTGCTTCCAAAATTGCCAATGTCGGAATTTTGAGGTGCGCCTGTCACGATGAGGAAAGTTGCTCTCGGTCCGGTGGCAAGGTTGCCAAATTCCACAGTGGGCAGGTTTTGATAACGTTAGAAGCGACATGGCTTCTCTCCAGCAAGCACAATGGCCTGTCATAGCCGGCTTAGGTCACAAGGCCACGTGACCTCGCTAGACATGTCAGCGAATTTTGTGACAGAGAAGTTAGAATTTTTTTTTGTGACTCGACACTCGAAATCGCGCCTTTATAATCTTAATATAGTCTTTTGGGGCAGATTTAAATACTTCCGATAAAAAAAGCAAGAGATACACCTTTTTATGCATTTCCTGAAGAAGTGCTTTTTTTACTTGTATCCTATATCTGGATTAGTGCGTGAAATCCTGAAGAATTTTCTGTCGGCTAAAAGAAGCTAATCAGTTGATCATAAGAGTGTCGTGTTCAAAAGTCATTAAATAATTCTCAACACCACGTCAGCACTACTCGCTTAATTCAAGAGGATACATCTTTATTTGAGCACGGAGTTATCTGTTGTTTCTTTGAACCTTTCATTTAGCCCATAGATACAACCTCTTGGGGCTACCGATAAGACCGGCCTAAGAAGAAGAAATGAGTATTCGTTGGAACATCTTTCCAGGAGGTGTAGCCAGCCTTCAGGATGGTGGAGGAGTCTCAAGAGAAGGTCCCAGAGGCACTTTTGTAGGTTTGGTTGATGTCGCGTCGGCTGGATCCAGGCGTCCTAGGAGTTGGAACGACCGGCTGCAGTGAGTGTACCTAATATGCTTCTTACGCGGAAGGTGAAAATGTGCCACTCTCAGAAAAGTTGCGCACCCGCGTCCGAAACGTGACACGTTTGGCATATACCCAACGCTTTTGCAGTGGGGAACAACAGGTCAACTTCGAGTGGGCTGACATAGATATTGGTAAGGAGGCGACGCAAAAGTGGCTGCTCCGTTCTCGGTTAAGAAGACCGCATTGCAACGAAGTGGTCCCGATCGCGTCGAAGAGCTCACAAAGTGTTCCTACGGTCCCGCTTGCTGCGGATCGGACAGCTGTTCAGCCGTAACAGTCATGCGTTAATGACGGAAGAACAGAAGCACAGGAAGACGTGCGCAGCCTAGAATGAATGACTGCGTCACTTTCCACCAGGTGCGCCCATTCATTTCCTGTGATGCCAGCATGACTCGTGATCCAGAAGTCTCTCAGGGTAACATACTTGGTGAGAAGGAAATCTGCTTTCTTGTGGAGAGAGTTGAGCAGGGGTATAGTCGCATTAGGAAGCGCAGAGGATATAGACATCTAGAGAGTCCGTGTGGATTCAAGAGTGTGGCCGACAGAGCTACAAGGCCTAAGCAGAGACATGGAGGATGGCTCTGAGCTCTGCCGCCGCAGTTGTTGAGCAGTTCAAGATGAGAAGCGTTTAATTGCAGCCGTCATCCAGGTTCTAACACGCTGTGGGCGTCAGACCAGACGAAGAATCTTGTGCAACATCTGCGTAAAGGTAGACTACCTCCAGATGGATGGTCCCAGCTTGATTTACGTCGTTGCTTTAGATTCCCTTTGGGTGGTAGGGGCTTGTGATCTACCAGCTCCGTAAGGGTCACTGGGGTGGCGAGATGGGCACTGAGAGTAAACCGGTGATTTGTTGCCTCACAAGGCAGAGTGCAGCTCAGCCAGCAGGTGTGCGACTGGGCCGAGTGATTCCTGCTTACAAATATTATTCGACTGGATCGACTAGTTTTATCATGTCGCTATGGTTGAAGATGAGTGCTGTATCATAGGAAGGCAATTTTCGATCCGTAGCGCCTTCCTGTTCACGATCTCCAAATATTCATTCTGGCAGGCTGTGAGCCGTTAATATAGGAGACCATATGTGATACACAGACGAAGGAAATTCGTGATAATTGTTCGAAGTTTTCATGTGGATGTTCACTCGATAAGTGAAGTCTGTGTTGAAATAATACAAACTTTTTGATTTATGACTCCATTTTAGCCGCAATTATTGTTGCATTTCTTAAGTGTGCCGCTACTTACTTGGGCAAACCGAAGTGAGCAGGAAGATTCCTGAAATGGGTTTCAGATATTACGGCAGCATATAAATGCGTTTAAAACTGTTTAATTACGTACAGCACATCCAGATACGCATCTTAGCAACAATAAAAAAATATTATAGCTAATACTGTTTTTTCGCTCACATGGCTAATCAACAGTGTAGTAGCTTTCTGTATACATTATTCAGCTTTGCATTCGTTAGAGACCACTCTTGATTGAAGGCCTGAAAAAATTGCGTGCATGCACAGGAGAGTCGGGCTTTCTTCACACTTTCTATCTTCTCTTGGAATAAACGTTATCAAAAGGTTCTTTGAATTAGTTCAGCGCTATAAGACCTTTATAATGAATCACTGAAGAGAAAACGTAAAGAAAGTTTGGCATTACGAATTTTGCTTTTACCCTCTTAAATTTGCAGGTTGCGATAAGTAATAAATTCCGGAATATAATAATGCGCTTACCGATCTAAAACAAACAGATCCAATTCCCAGCGTACAGCTTCTTCAGCATTTTGCTTCTTTTACTGGAACGGCATCCGTGATTGTAACCAACGAACAAGAATTTCTGTGTAATCTTGCTTCGGGAATTTAAATCGAATGGTACTTCGTAACACTTTTCAATCTCTTTCGTTGCTCGCTACAGAGGAGCGTGATTTTAAAGCTGATCCTGCTTCAATATTCATCCAGGTCGTCATTCTTGGTGGTGGGAAGTAAGTTTCGTTATCAGAAAACAATCATAACCAATTTACATTCCCTCTGAAAAAAACACGACATAATACCCTCCTCCCGTGTTGCATATAATGGTAGAGTATGCGGAGTTTATCGTACAGAAGCAACAAAAGGGCTGTGAGAGACGCCGCATTGGATGGCTCCAGATTATTCTAAATCACTTGCGGCTCTTTAATGCGCACTGAGAACGCACAGCCCGCTGGCGTTTTTCGCATTTTGCTTCGATCATACTGCGCTTCCCTTCATCCGGGAATCCATCCCGCTACCTTGAAATCAGCCTCAAAGCCTCACTGCACTGCGGCAGGTCGTTGTGCACCGAACATTGGCGGAGGCACCTGCAGCGGAAATGACTCACGCTCCTCTAATGTACTCAAGCATTTTCGGTTGTTCGGTCGTAGTAAGGAAGCCTGAAAAAATTAACAAACAACTGCCGATGTAAAACATTTGGTGCGCGTTTCGCATGTGGCTTGTGTTTTCACAGCAGCAAAATGATTTCTAGATTAAGATGTACGGTGGGGATGTAATTGCAATCACGAACCACCAGGTTCTCATCAGGTTGTCAATGTGATTGGTACCTCCAGCCAGATAGCACATGGCTCTAATGTAATTCTGTCAAGCAGTTGTGTCAATATATGTGGGGCTATGGTCTAAGACACATCATGTTTTAGCTTTAAACAAATTTTGAGGGAAAACGCCTGGCCAAGTTTTCAAGAGGAAACATACTGTACTGCTGCGGCCCAGTTTCCAAGAATCCCCGTGAGTTCCATAAATCCTTTAGCATGTGTAAAGTGCGTGCCGGAAACTAATGTCTTCCATTATGACCTTTCGGCTTTCTAACAAACAAGGCTGCTGTGTCGATGCCAGTTCATATTGTTGCATATCCTCAATCCTGGTCGCGGCCTTGAAGTTATATGTTTTCATCAGACCGCGAATTCCGCCGGCGACCACAAAAGAAGTCAACCTAATCCTCATGTTTACAGCCCCGGTCGCAGAAAGTTACCGACCGCTAAGAAGAAGAACAACCCGAGCGAGACGACCAGGATAATGTTTCGCAAGCAGCGCAGCAATGACCCAGGAGGTCGGTTTCCTCACGTCGACAAAAACCTTGAAGCGCAGTGCAAACATGGCCCTACGAGGCTGTGAAAACCTGCTCCTATGCCCTTTGGGAGCCAGAAGTAACTCTACGCTGCTGGCCATACCTTCGTACTGAGTTACATAAGCTCCTAACATTGCCCCGCAATCGCAGAAAACAAGAAAAATACTAGTAGTGTTGAGGAAGAGAGCGGAGTTGATTGGCAATGAGTACCCGATGCGCGAGCCAGAATAACGAGCTCTTCTAGCATTTATATTGCGCAATGGGCATCTGTACACTTGCTTTTCATCGCTAAGTTTCTGTACTAACCCTCATGTCACATCTCAGAACCTGGGGTGTCTTTTCTGCGGCCAGCTTGGATTTCCACCGCCGCTATTCTTGTGTTACAAAAAATCCACCAGCCTCGGAACTGCTTAAAGCCTGTTAAACATAAAAGCGAGGCTCGAAAAGAAAAAAAAACTATCCGGATTTCTTAGAGTCAAAAACTGCTTCTGAAGGGCTATTTAGCAGCATACAGCGTGATTACTAGCGCGTATGAGGTGAAATATAATTTATGTGTAGTGAATTTTGGCGCGCAGTAAGGGCCTATTTGGGATGCATTTTTTTTAAATATCAATATGATTGCATTCCTGATCTTTAGTGAGCTCCTATTACTGAATGAGATGCCATCGACAACAATGTATTCTCCATCAGCTCTATACTTCAGGCGCTTGAAAAGCAGTCGTATGCCTAGTTAAACAGTCACAGATATGGCTGTAAGTTAATCATGGGGAAATAAATTTAACAGCGAAATCTTTACAAACTCCTACCCAGAAAATACTACGTTACCTCGGCACTTCAAACTAGTTTAATGCCTTGCAAACTCAACAAGTGCATAGTTGACGGTTCCATGTCGTCCACTTGCAGAGTCATCTCTGGTGTAGGTGTTATATCTGCAGCATCAGAATTCGTATTCGTTTTATATATATATATATATATATATATATATATATATATATATATATATATATATATATATATATATATATATATATATATATATATATAGATGCTTTCTCACGCAGGAGGTATAAATATATATATTTTGCGCTTGCTCATTGTATCCCTGTATCCTGCAGTCAAGCGTGGCGTGCGAGCAATCAAATGAATTCACATTAATTGTTTTCCTTTCAGAAAAGGGCACTACGTCTCTACACTCTAAACTGAAAGGAGTTAAAAGCGAGTAACCTGTCCTCTAGTCTACTCCTTTTAAAAAAGAGGTTGCGCAAGGGGACAGCTTACTCCATTTTTACTAAACACATAGGCGCATTCGTGTTTAGAGCGCAGCCCAGGCTTTTTGACCCTAAAGTATACAAGATGTTAATGAGCAACGTCATTATAAACAAGACAGAAAGCGGAACCGAGCGTTCAGCGGGACATATGTCGCACGATAATCTTGCAGCGTTAACAGCGCGATGTGCTTTTGCTGTGCAAAGGTCACTCTGTGTCGCTGAGCTTCATTAGTATTCCCGCCGTTCTGCGCACATAATAAGTGGGCTTGTTTACACACGGACCAGTACGGCTATGAAACTAATATAAAATCGATTTCCAGATTGCAGTCACATGAACGCGCATTGCCCGTGTTCTCCGCATTGACAAAGAGGTAGATGCAAGAAGCGTATTTGCGTACGGAGACCGCAAACAGTTTTTATCGTCAAGATATTTCAGCGTTTTGCGGGTCGAACTTCTTTTACTAATCGGCCCCTAAGCAAGCGCATGTGTCTCAATTTAACCCATTATTTATTGTAATGCGCTATGCATCGAGTGTCTGAGATGCTTGCTCCTCTCACGGGACGAAGCGTGGAAGGACATAGCTGGAAGCTCCTAGCAACTGATATTTAAAAAAAAGTCAGATCCTGTGAAATAATTTGCAACCTGAATGTGAACAAGCTCTGAAATGGGCGATGACCGCTTTGTTTGACGTCCGCATAAGATCTATACCACTATGCACGTATTGAAGTTAACCAAAGCTGCTAAAGTAGAGGGGCTCCTGTAGCGTCTAAAACATTTGTGTAAAAGGAGCCTTCAATTGTAGGCAGCGTTTGTTGTGGTCAGTTTCATTTTATATACCCCCCAACGCATTGCAGCTACCGCCAAGTGCATAGCGTTCTGTCGATCCTGTGTTGCAATGTTCCTCAAGATACTGACTCATGGAAATCAAACTTAAAAAATAAGTTGCTGCCGACAATATTATGAATCAAGTTATTGGCTTTGGTTTCTGGGGTTCATCGTCACAAAGAGCTGTAGTGGACGACTCCGGATAGTTTCGACCACCCGGAATTTTTTACAGTGCACTGACATCGCACAGTACACTAGCTTTTTAGCAGTTTGCTCCCATCAAAATGTGAACACCACGGCCAGGATCGAATCCGTGTCTTTCGGGCCAGCAGCACCATATCTCTGGAGCCACCGCGGCGGCTTAAACATGCTATGATTAAGCTGCTATTGATATGAATGAATATTCCCGAAAAACATGCTATTAAACACTACAGAAAATGAAGGTTTAGAGCCAATTATGCGTTGTTCGGTCGCCTCAGTGTACTTCAGCCAAACAAACGGGGTAAGAACCGCCGTCAAGCTGCTCATGAAAAAGCTTTTTGTTCTTATCCCTGCATCTCTTTTTGATGTGAAAAAATGCGAATTAAATGTGAAATTGATTGATTGATTGATTGATTGATTGATTGATTGATTGATTGATTGATTGATTGATTGATTGATTGATTGATTGATTGATTGATTGATTGATTGATTGTAGTGCTGCAGCTTCAATGTAGACTTAATTTTCTTCCCGTAGTACTCACACCTTCAGTGCTTTATCAATTATCTTCACGCTGTTAACTTGATTCAACTCCTTGATTCAACTCGTTTAGTCTTACCCCTACATCGGTATTCCGAGCTTGTTTACGCTCGGAGGATCTTAGTTACAATTATCCTGTGAACTCGAATTCAGCAAATAATAACCAATGAACACAAAATATTCACCGCGTCACCCTTTGCTAAAGAACATAACGTAAAATTGTTTTTCCACTCGCTGAAAGCACACAAAAGAGGCTGGGGTGCAAGAAGTGCTTAGACACGAGATTTTGAGTTCACCGGCTTGGCCTGCTGGGAGCATTATGCACCAAGGCAAATAACTTCACCTCTCTCATTCATATAATGGCACAAGAATGCACACTATTAACTGCTCGTCCCACTTACTGAGCGGGCACTTCTGTAAAATAAATCACAATAAACCAGGCTAAAAAAATTATGAGGGATTGAATGATTGCGGCTAGCAGTGTCCATCACCTGTCTCTGAATTTTCCAAGGAGTTCACGCAAAGAATTTTATTCTATAACCTACTCTTGGCAAACTTTAAGGGCGGAACTTTAGTTTTATTTCATTGCACTGGCCAGTACACCATCTGTTGACTACTGGAAATAGTGTCGAGGGTTTTGTTGGCGCTCTATGTAAAGCAGCTAACTATTTTGCGTTATGCACTGCTGCGGAAAAAAATCATAGTAGGAAGCGACTAAATAACACGGTTTTCCGGCCTGATGCCAAAAGAAATGGAATAAACCTAATCGAAGAAATAAAGTTTATGCATTCATAATAATTTTTACTATAATAAAGCTCAAATTGCAATGTTTGGAATTTTTAGAAAAATTATGTATAGTTTTATGCAAGTATGTTGAAGGAGTCCTAGCCAGCACTGCCTAAATTTTTATTGTTGTTTTGTAGAATACCATTCAAAAATGTTTTTGGTATCGGACAGACAGAGCAGCATCTTCTGTATTATTATTTATTACGTACAAAAGTCATGCTTTCTCTCGTGTTTCAGCTGTGCGTCTTGTTTGCAGATAGGCAATCATATGCCTTCATATCCCTATCATATCTCTTACTGATGCGATCACAAAAACAAATATAAGACATTGAAAGCGATGTCTCGCCATCTCGAACTTCAGTGTGGATTTGGAAACGCATGCGCTACTTAGGAACACAAGGGGACAAAATGGCACATGAAACACGACACAAGCGCTCATATAGTGCGTCGCATGTCATTTTATTCCCTTGTACTGCTAAGTAGCACATACGTTTCCAAATATGATTAAGCAACAGGCCCCCATGTTACTATCTTTCCTATGCAGAGATAGCGGCTGCCTGGCACACCTAATCAATAAGTAGGTCAGCAGACACGCATTGTGACAGGTACAAACGACGGCTCATAGTAAAAGAGGAAAAATGGGTGCCAGCCTTTCATTTGCGCATTTTCGGAATTAATGAAGCAAATCTTATTTCTTCGCTGCTAATTTCTCAGATGTAAAGTTCTTTCGTCTTTGTGCGTGTAGTTTAGTGCTCCAAGCGCAGTGATCCTGCCGAGCCTACTATTCCACAAGCGGGCATTAAAGTAGTTCTCGAGAATATTTTCGTGCACGTGCCTGCGTGTGCGTGTGAACGCTATACAACTCGAAGCTTCTCTTTGATCTCTGCGGTGGATGTCTACCTACACAGGTCGTCGACCTTCGAGGCAGTCGTCTTTGATCCATTCGGCTCTAATCCTCCCCCCCCCCCCCCCCGCCTTTCTTTTATACCACATTCTTATCCTTCGAATTCTTTTTTGTGTTCACGCTCGTCTTATATAGTTGAAAACAAAGGATCCGCAATCCGGATTTGTTCGTCGCCTGAACATCGCGCCAGACTTGAAAAACCGTTACTGCTTAACTTTGTCAACGTAACCAGCTGTAATGGTGGCTGATTCAGTCTCCGAGAGTGGATAGGTATAACTTTTTTGCTTTTCTTGAAACCTGCTGGGCGGGGTCACTAAGTACGGCTGATTCGTTGAAAGCGGTGTGGTATTTCTCTTGACTACATTGTTCTTCTCTGGCACATCCTACAAGAAGGAGCTGTAAGTAAACAAGGAAAAACGACGCAGAGTAAGTGGCCACAGAAGAGTGCGAAGACAGCGTGGACAAAAGTCCTTGCCCTCTTCGGGTCGCTGTACTTCCCACTAGCGGAGCCCCGAGAGGCCGCTGAAGGCATTCCGTCGCCCGTAAGGATAAGTAGATCTGCCGAGTTGCGGTAGCAACGACCGCTCTTAATCCTCTCCGGGCCGAAGTGTAGTTGCCCACACATTTGCCAAACTCCTAAAGGGCCTCCCCTGGAGGGAACGAACTGTAATGCTGTCCAGTTATGTATAAACGCAATAAAGGCGTGAAAAGATTTGCTTCCATGTAAAGGCAGAAAACCATGTCCGAACTCCTTATTAGCTTATACCACTTTAACGTCTAATTTTTTCCGTGGACATCATTTTACATTTTACATCCGTGAAATTAAAACCTTTTCAAAATTTCGCTTTACTCATAATTGCACAAAGAGTATATAGTAGCCCGTGTTTAGAAAACAAAATATTCTTTTGATGGGCTATAGTCAACGTGAAAAGAGAGCGTTTTTGGGTGTTGCTATGGCTCTGGTTATAATTATTGTCCCAGTCTCCCTGTTCTTGTTTGCTTCGAATTACGAAATTCAAGTCAAAAAGCGACATTTATGTACGCTTCTGTAATTGTCCCAATAATGTTGCTACCTGGGGTGCGTACCACCACCATGGTTCCTTATAAAATTAAATTCAAGTATATTTTGCGTCTGCTGAAGCTGTGCTAATAGGAAAAACTTTCTTCGTTGCTGCCAACCACACATAGTAATCATGAAAAAGTCCGAACCTTTCGTGAAGAAAGCCTGCAGCGTATTTACCTTTTTCTTCTGTGTCACTACAATTGTAGGGGGCGATGCTTTTTCTCCCTACTTTTATGAGGTGGGAGATAATTTTAAATATATACACCGAAGAGTAACGCTGCTAGCACTGTAACCTCAAAGCAGTGTGGTATAGCATCCAAACAAATATATAAGACCACGTCATTCACAAATTCTAGCTGTCGGTTCGATTATCCAAAGATTTTCATTCTTGAAGCGTATTTTTGCTTTTCCAAACAGATTCATGCATAATCCAAGCATGGGACTGATGTAGAGACAATCAAAGACGTAAGCGTTATTACCGTATGAAAAGATACTAACGGGTAGCCAAAATATAAAAGCACAGCTTTTATATCCTATTGTATACAGTAATATAATAAAGCGCTATAAAAATACTCCTATTACCTTGTCTTATCACTTGTTCACCAGGACTTAATGACGGAGACAAATAATTACGGTGCACTTTTTCTGCCTGACATGCAGGACACCATAACCCACATTCACAAACTTGACATTCCTTGGGGGGTGATAATCAGAAATATTTTTTTATGAACGACATGTCATCTAATTCTCAGATCTCTGTTAAATCTCGACAAGTTCATATACGCAAATATTTTTGGTATTCTCTTGTGTGCGCTGCATCGGACACTAGGTGCTAAAAACTAAACAAATTGCAAAGGCGGACGTTCGACAGTAGCGAAAGGCTCACACACTTAGAGGCACATTTTTCAAAGGGCATTCAAACACTCGCTTCGTGTAAGTATGGCAAGGCGCAATATCATTGTAACTCTTACTGCATTTTTCAAGTTAGCGGCGGGTAGTTACCAAGAGAAATGCGTTCCTTCAGATGACCACTGTTAATGCAATCCGTTGTTAATCTTTAAGCGCATCAGAGCAACAACTCGCATTCCTTGAACTCCCGACACCGTAGTGTTCCTGTCGTCGGCATCTGCAAAACGGTACATAAAAAAAATTTACCGAACAATTATACATCTGATGCGAAAGTAGTTAAAATTACCGTTGATCATTACTTTGATGCTTGTATTCTGATGAACACTTTTACTCTCAGCTGGGTTCACACAAGTGACGGATTTTGTAGCGATAGCTACATTACGGTAGCATTTCAAGGCTTCAGTGTGGCGGCGGCACGTGACCGTGGCGGCGCCACCACGTTCACGTGGCTGGTCACACGGTTGGTAACGTGGTGTGGTGCAGCTGCCGGCGGTGCGGCGCCGTGGCTATTCACGGGGCTCGTCACGTGACCAGCCACGTTGTTGGTGACGTGGTGCGGAGCAGCTGCTGCTGCCGGCGGCGCGGCGCGCCGGCGACACCGAGCTGCAACAGCTTTGCGCATGCGCCGTGTCAAGTGGGACGAAGAATAATGAGGAACGCCCAGGGAAACGGAGCGGCGAAAGACCGACTTAGCAATTCGACTGAGCAAGTTCCACTCGGCCCGCTGTAGCTATCGCGTCATTCCAGTTTTAGCCACAGCTAAACCACCGCTAATTTTTTTTTTCTTGGGGGTGTAGTTGGGTGATGGTTGGTTCTGGGTGGCTGTGGTGTTGTCAACAGCACGTAGCTAAGCAGGTGGGATGAGGAGGGGGCTGGAGGATGGCGGTTCTGAAGGGCAACCAGTTTTCCAACTGTTTCTTTAAATTTCATTTCGCCTTCGTTTTATGTTTCAGCTTTCGTGGGCTACTGGTGGGTGACGGCCTAGTGGCAGGTGCCGGTAGGTGTGTATACGTTGTAGGTTGCTCTTTTGGAGGATAGAGTTGGTCGGACGTTGGTGCATGACAATCGATTTTGGAGACAGATGGGGGGCGAGGCTGAGGTGGGGTGGGGTGGTGGAGAGAGGATGGGCGCCCCTCCTGTATAAGGGCTGGGGGGGGGGGGGGGGGGCAGTACGCAAGTGTTGCAACTGATGCGTGATCAGCCACCTCCACACTCCCCCCCCCCCCCCCGTTGAGCGATCCTCCCCACTTGGGATGCAAGCTTCCGTTGAACAGACATCATGCTGTCGTAAGAGGGGAGGGGTGGACACCTAGCACTGCGTTCACAGTAAAATAACAAAGATTACGCGCTGCTACGAGAAAAACCGAGACCACAAGATCGCCTCCGCGCAGCCGTCTGTGAGAGCAGGGCACGCCCCAGGTCTCGCTAGCATGCAGGGGTAGGCTGACCGGCCAGCTACAGGTTGTTCCAGCCTCAATATTCGGTTAGAAATCTGGGAATTACATACTCCGGTACCAAGCAATTGTCACGACGTACTAATCACAAGGAAAGAATCAGGCGAAGTAGACAAGGCCCCGAACTTTGTACGGCGTTGAATTCTTGGCGATTGGCCGTCAGCGTCAATAGCCCACCATTGATAACGCCAAAGCCGCGACAAAAAAAAAATACCTTTCGCTTACTCTACGATGTGGGCCACCGAAGCTAGGCGAATGACAGGTTCATCGTCAAGAATAAAAATGCTTGCCGCACGTGCCGATGCAAGGAGACGTCGGACACTTGGAAACGTTGAGAAGCCACGAAGACGTTAACCATGCCCTGTCTGGACCACTCGCTTCATCACTATATCTAGCGTGATATCGTCTTTAATTCCGCAACTATTGAACGACATTAATGCTGATTTTATCTACGCTGCACGGGCCGTCTGAAAATTCCGACATCAGTACACATCAGTGGAACACCATGTTGCGGTAACTTTGTCATTATTTTTTTTCGCTGTCTTGAAGTTTCACGGAAAAGAAGTACCTGTCACCAATGATTATCCTACTCGCTGAGCCAGCGGTAGTGAACAGGACAAAGCGAAGTACATTCCACAGTTTGCAGCTGAAGATTATCAGGCTCATGTCGGAAATAAGCTGTATTTATTGCTAGTTTTAGATGAAAAAAGCTGTCTCACGCATAAGCTACCGGCTTGACATATGTATACTCAAGAGCTTAGCGATGACCTGAGCCTTTCAAAAGTAGAGCGCGCACCTATACGCTTTATGTTAAGGAATTGCACCATCAGTGACATTTCTGTAAAGACTAAAAAGATTGGGATTAAGTCCCTCAGATACGTATCGTTACCGTCGCGGCAAAAATATTAAATAAATATCGAAATCAAGCACAGGAAAAAGGACAAAGTTGCATTTTGCTATCCTAGTGTAAGCTGCGCAGTTAACAATGCAACGGCGAGCAAGAACATAACTTCCAGGCGAGGAAACCTATTGGTAAGATCTGAACCTGTGTTATGGAGAGGGCACTAGGGACAATGTCTGCAAAGATGTGGCACTCGCTCCTCCGCTAGACGTCCCTTGACTTAGGTTTCCTTTCTGCCACTCTTTGTATAGGCTTTCCTTTTCCATCTCATTCTGCAGGTCATTATAGTCTTGACCATCTCTTCCTGCGGCTGTTTGCGGGCTTTTACGGCAGCTTGTGCAATGAGCTGCACTGTGGGACTCGCTGTGAAGAGCGACGAGTTATTACGACCGGAACTTCCGGCGATTTTCTAGTGAAAGGCACCATACTCTCTCCAGACCTCTTGCACATTACATTGCAAATCTGGCTTTTTGAAAGCATTCCTTCCAAAAAATAAAAAAAATGAAAGGAATGCATTCATTTTGCAACCTCACTGCTCTTTGAAGTCAGCGTGTATGTACTGCATACAAACGAAGTCTCATTCTGAAAACTTACTAAAAAACATGGCTGCTCTGTTCAAACCTTAAATCTGGTCGCTTTTCTTAAGAAGCTTTGTTTCAGCCGCACACAACTGCTGAGTATCTCGCGGCTCACATCGAGGTTATTTGCAAAATTGCACTTGTATGTGAATTTTGCCACGAAGGCATGCCTCCCAAATACGCGGTAAAAGATGTTGTTGAACGTTTACATATTGTTTTACGGATTTGTTTAGCGATACTCAAAGCTTATCTCTCGAATGGTTCTTCGTCCATGTCTGAATTTCACGGTATATTTGCCCGAAATAGCTATATCTAAAATCAGAACAGACTCTACTAGCAAATATAAAAGTGCGCTAATCTATGTTTTGTCTCTCATACTTGCCTGGCTTGTTTTGCACAAAGTTTTTTTTACAGTGATCATTCTACAATAATCATTCACCATTCACCAATAATCAAGCAAAACCTTTTGCTCTAGATATTGTATGGTTCAGTGAGTCTTGTTCCTACTTTTTTTTAAATTTCTTATACAGAATTTTCACAAGTCTTTGGGTGAAGAGACTTATCTGCAGCATCAACAGTATGATAAGGGCTGACCACTATGCTCTCTAGGTAGACCACCCGCGTCGGCTTCGGAAGGTGGCGTGCTCGACTACCACTGGCGGCTGGCTACCCTCCGTTTTTTTTCTTCAATTGGCGCAAGATTATCTTTCGACTTAGTGCCTGGGTTCCTTGTGTAGATGGCTTTCAAATAGAGGCTACGCTTTCACAACCTGTCACTCTCTGCTTGAACAGGAACTTCTTAAAAAAGAGCCACCACAATCGAATACAGCCACACATTGCGGATATATAGCCCCCATGCAGCAACGATCCGTCGGAGGAAAGATTGCTAAAAGTCCTTTTTCCCAAGCATCTCACCCCTCAAAAGTCAGGCGCCAAGCCCGGGGAAAGATTGCACATATAAAATCGATGGGTACCTGGTATCAATGGATATCAAGCCCAGCGACTTCCGAATGCGGAGCATATGCTCACATCGCTTCGCCAACGCTGTGGTTGCCTCATTGAAAAATAAGGAGACAACCGCGTTGGAGGAACAAAGGAATCTTAAAAACAAGTACAGCAAGAACGCCACGAAATAGTACGCTGCAATTTAGAAACGCCTCACAGTACATATGCAAGCATTGCGATGCTATCAAAAGCATCTGTTAAAAATGAAACGAAAGCGACTCACTGTATTACTAACGCGAGGATTTCACGAGGATTTCACTATTTCAAGTTTTCATAATGCAGCTACATTTATCATATGCAGTCTTCAGCCAGCATCCATATCTGCGGCCAGTTTTTTGCTGAAGAGAGCTTCTTTGAACGTATTGAAGACTTTATTTAGTCTGGAGTTCAAAAACCTGAAATGTCACCACTGCAGAACGGAAGTTAATGGTTCTCTACTTACCTTATATCAGAGTACGAAGTGCATGTGGAGTAAAGAAACTACACCCCGGGCAATAAACCTAGAAAGCGACGTAGGTGTAGCAGTGCGCCATGGACACAGACTCAGAATAGAATAGGAGCATTTTGGAAACATTAGGGATGCGAAATGGAGTGAAAATTTCCATTTTTAGCTACTTTTAATCCTTCTATTTTTTCTTTCTTTTCCTGTTACTTATTAAAACGCGAAGAAAGGATGTGTAAAGTCTGGAGTCGCTGGAAAAAAATTAAAAAATCCTTTTAGTCCACACAATTCGTTGCTACTCATTACCACCACTAACTACGCCAGCGGGGCATTCTTTCTAAATAGAGGAGTACATGCTTGGCAAAGCTGAAATTAGCAAAACAAAATAAACAAGTTACAGGGGTATATGGGATGGAACACACCACCTGGTCTAACAAGCGGGCAGTCAGGTGCTGGTAAAGTAGGTTATTTAGGGAGGCAGATAAACGGGCATGTTTCGCGTGAAAGCGCCTGAAACACGTCCCCCGGCGGTACAGGTGAAGCCGCAAGAGGTACGAAATTAGGTCTCTGCGCTCTAGCGCGGAGGGACCTCGGCCCCTGTCGCGCCCAGAGTTGCGCAAATGACATCGTCGCTTACGCCTCTGCCAGGAACAAGAGAAGAAAAGAAGATAACAGACATGCCACGAAACGAAACGAAGGGGAATTATTCCTCATGCGTCTCGAGCTAGTATAGACTGCCTGCCCAGGCTTAGCGCCTCCCAAACTGGTTCCTGTCTTTGCACTGAAATAGTCTCACTCGCCCTTGCTCTACAAATCATTTCTGCGCCATTACGCTGCGAAGGTCTCCTTTCACTGTGTCTCGGCTGCTGACCATCTAGTTTTAGTGCGTGCAATCAGTACCAAAACGCTGCCTGAAGTTCAGTGCCATGAATTTCAATCTACTGCTGAAAAATCAAACTTTTGTCAAGTTTTCTTTTCATCCACTTTGTAACGCGATCGGTTGCGGTTCACAATTCGCACGTCGGATTTGTGCTTTGATGTGATGGTTCCTTAATTATCGCTTATGCTGCATATTTTCAATCTCGCGCGATACACTTATTCTTCACCATATCTACACCTGCGAAATTTCTTCCATTTAGCATTAATATATGCGCTAGCTACGTAAGGAGCGTACTGTGAGCTTTCTGCGGGAGGAACTTCTCTCACCAACTGGAGGTTTTGCGCACCGAACGCGGGTCATACGCAATGCTTTCATTCTTTAGTGCCTCTGCACATACCCCCACAACCCTGAGCCATTGTCAGTATGACGGCTTCAGCATCACAAATGCCATGGCATTCGACCCATCGGGCGCATCTTCATTATCTTTCAACAGATGGTTTTACTGCGTAACTGCTTTTTGCCTCGTGTAACAAAATGCGCCCTTTGAAAACTCTTTCACGAGAGAGACCAAGCCTGATAAATCGTTAAGCGGCGAAGAACGGATCTTAGAGCTTGTGCATAATGACTAGTGGAGGGCCTGAACACGTGGCGACTTATTCTTGAGAGAGATGTTTTTCTTTCTTTCTATTTCAGGAACAAGGCTCTCGGAGCGCTATTTTTTAATGTTTCTGGTTATCCGATGCTGCCTGTGACGCTTATTGTGGACGATGACGCCACGCTGTTGGTGCAGAAACATGCGCATGCTGGGCCAGTGGACG
>JARKHS020008002.1:0-38635 GCA_030143305.2 Amblyomma americanum
CTGCGGGGTCCGGACATGTTTATAAATGTCTTTCAAGCATTCTACAAGAAGTCACGCATATCTTGTCAAGACATCTGATATACCTTTAGTAACTCTCATAGAGGCCTGCGTGCGCTTTCTGACTTTGTATAGACTTCATTTTCCTGCTACTCTCTTTTCTCCGTCCTCTTTTTATTCCCCCATCCCGTTCCCCCTGCCCATGGTAGCAAACCGATTTCTTCTTCTGGTTAACCTCCCTGTCTTTCCTTATCCTCCTCCTGATCCGCCACGGTAGCTCAGTGATAGGGCGCTTGGCTGATATGTCTAGAGACGCCGTGTTTTTCTTTATGTGATGGCCTATAGCTATCGAGTGGACGAGCACGTGTTTAGCTGGATGCGATTAAAGCCACGCCGTTTTGGCTTCTCGCTGTGTGGGTTTAAAAGTTGTAAGACAAAATTTATGCGTGTAACTTGAAGCCAAAACCGTGGTAAAATATCGTCTATTCTCTAAATACGTTTTTGTCGCTGCAATTTGTAATTTCGGGTGTCGCAGTCTTTAGATATTCTACCGGTTCACGCAATTTTTTGATACCGGCGACAAGTGTACATCTATAATTTCCTAAAATCTAAGTCAGGAACAAGAAGAGCCGGGTGGAAACGATGGCACTGAAAGCAACAAAACCATCCGGACCGTTTCGGCCACGTTTCGATGGATAATAATAATTGGTTTTGGGGGAGAGGAAATGGCGCAGTATATGTCTCATATATCGTTGGACACCTGAACCGCGCCGTGAGGGAAGGATTAAAGGAGGGAGTGAAAGAAGAAATGAAGAAGAGGTGCTGTAGTGGAGGGCTCCGGAATAATTTCGACCACCTGGGGATCTTTAACTTGCACTGACATCGCACAGCGCACGGGCGCCTTAGCGTTTTTCCTCCATAAAAACGCAGCCGCCGCGGTAGGGTTCGAACCCGGGAACTCCGGATCAGTAGTCGAGCGCCTTAACCACTGAGCCACCGCGGCGGGGCAACGTTTCGATAGAAATTTGGTTTTTGGGGAAAAGAAATGGCGCAGTATCTGTCTTGCATATCGGCGGACACCGGAACCGTGCCTTAAGGAAAGCGATAAAGGAGGGAATATGACAAGAAAGGAAGAAAGAGGTGCCGTCAGCGAAGGGCTGAACGCACTGGGCTGCTGCTCATGACGATGAAAACGCTTAATCAAAAAGTGGAGGCGGAATCAAGGGATGGTGTTGGGTGCTCAGTGCAGTATTCCGTTCGCAAAGGCTGCTGTCGGTGCTCTCTTGAGGGGGCTCGTTGTTCCTCGAGGTCTTATCGGGACAGTGCTGCCGCCCATGCTTTGCGCGTTGCCTTTTCTGCTAAATCTCTAGAGCTATTAGTATGGAAGGCGAATACCATGCCACCTTCTGTCGTGCTAAGATAAACAGCTAAAAGCGACTACTTTTCTATCCGTGGCTGTCCCTGTTCCCACAGGCGGGCGTGGTCTCACTGGGCGGTGACTGTTCGTATCACTAGCTTCTGATTGCTTGATTGTCTTTCGCTTTTGCAGGGAGCTTGCAGGTCGCTAGGGGCGCATGTCGACGTCCTCTCCTGGCCAGGGGAACTCCCCCTGGTCGGCCAGCCTCCCCCCTAACCAACTCCCCCTGGACGCCTTCTTTCGGGGTGGCGTCGGCACTATTCCCGTGGCCTTGGTTTCATCGGATGGTGGGGCCATTCGACTCAATAACCCGGATGCGGTTCAGACTGCGCTACAGGCGATTACGCCTCTCTTGTTAAAAATCTGTGATGTCCGGCAGTACGGCAGAGGAGGCGTGGTGTGCAGGTCGGCCGACCAGGCCTGCGTCATGGATTTGTTAACGTGTACAGCTTTTGGAAGCCAGTCAGTAAGCGCATTTATACCGCCGCACTTGGCGTGCTCTAAAGGGCTGGTGCGAGGGGTTGACCCACACCTTAGCCCTAAGGAAACGCTAGAGAAACTCTCCTCCGCAGGGGTGATTTCTGTACATCGGTGCACTCGGGTAGTTGAGGAAACAAAACTTCCAACTGAAACGGTAATTGCCACCTTTGCGGGTCTCTCCTGTCCATCTGAGTTGAAGGTGTGGCCCCTGGTCTTCAGGGTCGATCCGTATTCTTCAAGGCCACTTCAATGCCGCAACTGCTGGAGGTTTGGCCACAGCGCGAACGCCTGCAAGTCGAGCTCAAGGTGCAGTGTTTGTGGTGGTAATCATGACCGTGTAGGAAGGTGTTCAAAAGATGAGATGTGTTGCTCGTGCAGCGGTAGTCACTCCGCCACATATTCTAATTGTCCTGCAAGGGCTGAGGAGGTTAAGGTGCTGGAAGTGTTAGAAAAGCGCCGGTGCTCAAGGCGCGAGGCTATGGCTATTGTTAAGGAAAGGACGTACGGGTACTCAAGTGTGGCAGCACGGCAGACGACTGCGGTCGTGGATTCAAGCCTGTCAGATGCGATTGCTACAGCGGTTGAAAAGGCAATGGCCAAGGTCATGGATCGGCTAGTGAATTCAGTAACAGAGTGCATATCGCATGTCATGGTGGCGCAAATGACCTCTTCAATAATGACCTCCAATGCTGCGTTGAAGTCATCCCTGGATCCTGCAGTACCTACTGAACTCAGTGCGGAGACGCCTTCCCTTGTTTCAATGCAGCCGCAAAAAGAGCGCACGCCTCCAACTCATGTACCTGAAGTCATGACCGGAGCAATTAATTGGTGTGTTGTGCTGATGGAGCTCGATGCTCGAGCTCAGAAACATAGCCGGTCTCCTTTGGCCGTTGCTGGTCCGTCTAGCTCCCCTCAATCCAAAACAAAAAAGTGTAATTCAGGAAAAACTGGTCACCACAGCATTTTGGAAAAGGCAGTTGCTGCTGCAGATCTCTCGGCAGAATCGGGTCTCTGAGAGTGCTGCAGTGGAACTGCCGTTCCATTCAATCAGCTTTCACTGATTTATTAACTCTTTCAAATCGATTTTCTCCTCGTGTCATTGCGCTTCAAGAAACCTGGTTGTCGAAAGAGTTTTCATTTCAAATAGAATAATATCGAATTTTTAGATTGGACCGCCCATCAAGGGGGGGGGGGCGGTTTGCTTCTGCTGGCTTCATCCAGATTCTGTCACAAGGCATGATTGGTGTTTCAGCGGGTGGACGCTCATTGCGAAATTCAGGCAGTGGATCTTTCAGTTCCTGGTTTCCATCCCATTACTGTCGCAAATGTATATTTTCCATCTGGGGTTCATGACACACGGCCATTAGATTCCTTACTCTCTGTCAGCAGATCACATGTGTTGCTTGTTGGGGATTTCAATTCGCGTCACTTGACTTGGGGTTATCGAACAGACCAGTGCGGTTTGCGTTTATGGGATTGGGATTGTGTGAATAACCTAAACTGTCATAACTCGGGTTTTCCGACCTTTCTCCGTGGGCACTCCCGATCAGCATTGGATTTAACGTTTTCAACCCCCGGGGTAGCAGTTTCCTCCTGGACTCCGGTTGACTCTCTAACAAGCAGTGACCATTTCCCACTCACTTTTGACATTGTGTGTCCGATGACTTCTATCGGCGGATTCAGTTGCACCCTAGTCGACTACAACAAGTTCAAAAGTTCACTCAGTTCAGAACTACACTCTTTGCCGAATTTGTCTCAGGAGAGCAGGGTGTTAGGCTTATGCTCTATTTTAGATCGGGTACGGAGGCAATCAGAGTTTACAGTGTGCGATAGCATAGGCACTTCTCAGAGCCCTTTGTAGAATGCAGAATGTTCAAAGGCGGCGCAAGGCAGCCTGGAAGAAACTTATCCGTAATCAATGTCCCCGGAATTGGATCGATTATAAGTTTCTTGCAGCTACCTTCAAGCGCACAGTCGCTAGGGCAAAAGAAAAATATAATGAAGAGAATTATGACCATCTATCAAAATCTAATAACAGACAAGCCTTGTTTCGCTTTTTGAGGTCAAGGAACAGGCTGCCACCGCCTAACAACATTCCCTCTAATGTGCTGACTCCAGTAGAGCTTGCCAGGTCATTAGAAGAAATTGGCAAAGGCTTGGAACACCGTTTTTCGGCTGCGCTCTCTCGCCCACAACTGCTTGGGCTTGGGAATCACTATGATGATTTCCTTAATGTCTCGGTTTCTGAGCTCTCCCAGGTGATAAATCGGTTACCTTCTGCAGCTCCTGGTCCTGACCGTGTCACCTCTGCGATGATTAAAATACTGTTCGACGAATCCCCCAATGCTATATTGGAGCTGGTAAATTACTCTATTAGAACCCCATGGATCCCGGATGTATGGCGTGTTTCCAAAATTATCCCGGTGCTTAAAAAGCCAGGCGAAGGGTTGGTCTTAGACAACATTCGACCAATTTCATTGACATCGAATCTGGTGAAATTGGTTGAACGCGTGCTGTATGGACGAATCATGCCCATTATTACTGAAAAGGGACTACTTAACCCCTGTCAGATTGGTTTCAAGCCTGGGTGCTCTATATGGTGTGCGCATACTGACCTCGAAAGCCGTGTCCGACTAGCGCGCCGGCGTCGACAGTATGCTGCGCTGGTAACTCTAGACATCTCGAAAGCATATGACAGTGTCGAACATGGGCCTCTGATGTACAGACTACGTGCTCTGGGCTTGCCAGGTTATTTTGTGGAATGGGTGTCAGCTTTCTTGGCTGACAGAAAATTTTATTGTTGTCAACGCGGAGTTTCTACAAGGAAATTTCATCAATCTAGAGGTGTGCCTCAAGGTGCAGTTCTCTCCCCTGTTCTATTCAGCCTCTTACTCAGTTCGATTCCGACTTCCCCTGACGTGACTACGTACGTGTATGCAGACGATATAGCTTTCTTTGCTGCTGCGAGTGATTTACATTCTGTGTATATGGTTTTAGTCACATTTAAATTCCCTTGACCGATGGTTATCTGAATTACACTTAAGTCTTAATGTAAACAAGTGCGCTTTGTTACCTTTTCCGGTTACTCAACAGGTACACATTTCATTGTCTTATCGTCATCATGTCATTCCTCAGGTATGTGCCCTAAAGTATCTCGGGGTAACTTATGACTCCTCTCTCTTGGCGGTCACATATAGATCAGGTTGCTGCGAAAGGGATTCGGGCGGTAGGCCTTCTGCGAAGGATGAGTAGCCCTCGCTGCGGTATGCGCAGATATGCTCTGCTGCTGATTTATAAAATGTATATCCGGCCAATCTTGGAATTCGGTTGCGTTTTGTTTTCTGGAGCAGCTGCATACAAACTGCGCCCACTTCTGCTCTTAGAGCGAGAAGCTCTGCGCCTGTGTTTGGGTCTCCCTAAATACGTGGCAAACAATGTTTTGTATCTGGAAGCGCGGGTGCCGCCTCTTACTGCAAGGTTTCGCCTTTTGACAGTACAAACGGTTTTAAAGTTTTGCGACTCGAAGCAGCATGCATCCGAGTTGATCTTCCTAGGGCAGCGAGCGGAGTTCTTGGGTGTCGGACGGTCTCGCCTTCAAACTCCCCAAATCTGTTTCGTTGAATCTTTGCTGGGCCCACTCAACGTGCGAATACCTGAAATTGTTGCGGTGCGGTCCATCCCTGCAAATGTGTCTATCATCTACGATGACATTTATCCACGTAATGCAAAATACTGCCTTTCTCATGGTTAAATGGTATGTTTCAGGATTATTTGTCGACCTTCAGCTCACATGTTGCAATTGCGACTGATGGCTCGGTGTGTGCAGAAAAGGCAGGTGTAGGTATTTACTCCCAGTCCCTTGACTGGTCTTTTTCTCTCCGTCTCCAAGATTTCACTCCTATCTATCTGGCTGAGTTTCTAGCAGTGGTTCTCGCTCTGCGCAAGGTACCAATTTCTTTATCAGCAGTAATAATAATTACGGACTCGTTATCTTCATGCACTTCCCTCTCGGCGTCCACTGAATCGCAGCTCTTTCGGATTCTAAAATTCCTGATCACTCCACACATCACATCAATTCGATTTCTATGGTTTCCTGGGCACAGGGGTCTTCTATTAAATGAATCAGCTGATGCTTTAGCGAAGGCAGCCCTGAGTGGACCGATTGTTGACCCGCTTCCAACAACTGCTTACATCACGGCGGCACGCTTTCGACAGTACACTGTAATGAACGAATTGGGCGGATCAGCGCTTACTTCCTTGGACGACTTCCAGCACCTACTGTTCCCATAGAGAAGCTCAGTCTGGCGATCGCGCAATCTTGAAGTTTCCTTCACGAGGCTTCGTTGCCGAGTGCCGCAACTAAATTTTTACCTATACAGGCCTGGTCTGGCGATCTCCCCATTGTGTCCGTATTGTGCGGAGCCGGAAACAATAGAGCACTTTCTTCTTTTTTGCCGTCGCTACTCATCGATTAGGAGGCGACTATTAAAAGTTCCAATACAGAATCTCAGTTTATGCCTGTCTTCTGCGGTTGTTCTGTCTCTTGGCGCTTCTATGCTTGGCCAAACTAATGGGAATGTTTGCTCTGCCGTTCAAAATTATCTACTAGAATCAAAACGTCTACCTTCATAAGCTTTCGTCCTGCCCATCACATTATCAGCTTCTGTATTTCGGTTTTTACAACCTCTTATAGTAATCCCTACCCCTTCTTTGCCTAAATTTTAGTTTGTATGACCCCCCTAACCTTCTGCAACCACCTCGGCTACGAGAACTGTGCGATATAAATTTTGGTAGGTCATCCCATGCTTGCCACATGCAACTGGTCATTTAAATAGTCACCGCCTGGTTATGGCCAATCCCCCTTGTGGGTATGTGCCATTGTGTGAGGTCAACAACAACAAAAATGTTGGCCGGCTGGTTTATGAGGCTTAAGATTCCAGAGCGCCTCAGGCTATGAGGAAAACCGCAGTGGAGGGCTCCGGAGTTATCCGACCACCTGGTTGCTCAATGGACATGGCTCTCGTCTACCGAGCCGTAGTGCCCGTATTCCAACCCGACCGTGGCAGCCACGTTCGGATAGCGGCAAACGCAAAAGGCGCCGGTGTGCTTTCAGATGTCAGTGCACGCTATAGATCCCGCGCCGCCCTCAGCCGTCTGCAATTTAATGGCCGTGGTACCCACTAGTGCGGGAAATTCGCTGGCGCATCGAGCGCCTCGCGCAGAGAGGACGTGCCGTACGTGCACAGTGGGTGCCCGGTCACGGCGGCATCGCCGGCAACGAAGAAGCTGACGACCTCGCCACCGCTGCACGCCAATTACCTGCCAGTGATCGGCCCCTTGCGCAGGAGGACGTGCGTGCGGGCATCCACGACCATCTCCGAAAGCAGCACCACGACCCACGCATCGGAGGAGGTGAGCGCATCGACAGTATCACCGGCTGTCGCGCACTTACACGGTCACAACGTGCAATGATCCTCCGCGCGCGCTTTGGCTGCGTGTGGCCCGGGGAATGAAGGGAGCGTCGCGGAATCGCGATGAGTGATGTGTGTGACGAATGCGGTGCAGTGGAAACACTAGAACACCTGCTCCTTCACTGTGCCGCGTTCGCCGATTATCGTCGCGAATGCTCGCGGAGTATAGGGCGCAGAGCATACTACCAGACTCCATCAAGATGCTATTAAGGCCGCAGGGAAGTTCCCGCAGTCGTGAGCGAACTTTGGTGATCCTCTGTGCATTCCTCGAACACACGGGCTTGACGTCCCGTCTGTTCTCCGTCAGGTAGTTACACGAAGTGACCGAACGCTCCGCGAGTTCCACCTTTAACGATTAATACCTGGACGCCCCGCTGCACTTGTAGCCAACACAGTGCTGTGCGTGTGTGTGTTAATTCCTCTAAAATGAGCGAATCACGCGCACAACCTGGACATATTTCTTACTGTGTCAATAGTTTGAATATATTACTTCTCCCCCTATCCCCTCTTCCTGTCCCCTCACCTCTTTCATTTAATTTCTCCATTCTGCCTGCTATCCTTTATTTTCGCTGCCCCAGCTCAGGTGCTTCAGTATTGATGACAGATGCCGAGGCTAGCAAAAATCTTTTTCGTCCTTTTTAATATTATTTTATAAAAAAGCACTATCACCACCACCACCTGGTCGAAATTATTCCGAAGGCCTCCGCTATGGAACCTCTTTCTTCCTTTCTTCTTTCACTCTCTCCTTTATTCATTTCCTTACGGCGGCGCGGTTCGGCTGTCCAACGAGTTATGTGAGACAGTTACTGCGCCTTTTCTTTCCCTCAAAAACCCATTTTTGTTTTCGTTCCGGAATAATTTCGACCACCTGGGGATCTTTAACGTGCACTGACATCGCACAGCACACGGGCGCCTTAGCGTTTTTCCTCCATAAAAACGCTAAGGCGCCCGTGTGCTGTGCGATGTCAGTGCACGTTAAAGATCCCCAAGTGGTCGAAATTATTCCGGAGCCATCCACTACGGCACCTCTTCTTCCTTTCTTCTTTGACTCCCTCCTTTATCCCTTCCCTTACGGCGCGGTTCAGGTGTCCAACGATATATGAGACAGATACTGCGCCATTTCCTTTCCCTAAAAACCAATTATTATTATTATTATATTATTCGTTTTTCAGCCCCGCCGCGGTGGCTTAGTGGTTAGGGCGCTCGACTAATAATAATAATTGGTTTTGGGGGGAAAGGAAATGGCGCAGTATCTGTCTCATATATCGTTGGACACCTGAACCGCGCCGTAAGGGAAGGGATAAAGGAGGGAGTGAAAGAAGAAAGGAAGAAGAGGTGCCGTAGTGGAGGGCTCCGGAATAATTTCGACCACCTGGGGATCTTTAACGTGCACTGACATCGCACAGCACACGGGCGCCTTAGCTGTGCGATGTCAGTGCACGTTACAGATCCCCAGGTGGTCGAAATCACCTGATCCGGATTTCCCGGGTTCGAACCCGACCACGGCGGCTGAGTTTTTATGGAGGAAAAACGCTAAGGCGTCCGTGTGCTGTGCGATGTCAGTGCACGTTAAAGATCCCCAGGTGGTCGAAATTATTCCGGAGCCCTCCACTACGGCACCTATTCTTCCTTTCTTCTTTCACTCCCTCCTTTATCCCTTCCCTTACGGCGCGGTTCAGGTGTCCAAAGATATATGAGACAGATACTGCGCCATTTCCTTTCCCCTAAAACCAATTATTATTATTATTATTATTATTATTATTATTATTATTTGTTTTCAAAAACTGATGATAAGGTAAAACAACGATTTATTGGTTTCGATGTATGCGAAACGCTAAGGTGCCCATGTGCTGCGCGATGTCAATGCACGTTAAAGATCCCCAAGTGGTATAAATTATTCCGGATTCCCCCCTTCCCCCCTACGGCACCTCTTCCTTTCTTCCTTTCTTCTTTTACTTCCTTCTTTATCCCTTTCCTTACAGCGTGGTTCAGGTGTCCGCCGATATGTCAGACAGATACTGCGCCATTTCCATTCCCGAAGAACCAACTTCAATTTCAGTTTTTCAATGGCTATAGGCGTATAAAGTTTTCGAATGATTACTATAAGATTCTCGCTGAAGTTGACTCAAATCGCATCAAGCACTTCATTGATAACGCTTAGCAAATCATTGATATACTCACGATTCATATAACTTCGTTTTCAGCTACTTGAGAGTATTGCCTCTGATCCTGCTGATGCGCAGTTTTCCTCATGTATGCCTGATATACTTTCTTTTGCTTTTGTATAACTTTTTGTGCAGTTCCCCTATTTTTGTTACATGATGTATAGTTGGTTTTACATTTATCACTTTTTCTGAATTATGATATTTTCTCTGAACTCCCTTGTTTTATGCTTTTTTGGACTTTTATTATGTTTTTTTTATTTCTAACCTATTTTGTAAAACTTCTGTATTTGACCCCTCTATACAATTCTTCTCCGGAGGCAAGTAACGTATATGTAAATGAATAAATCAATAAATAAATCGAATACAGCTCGCAACCTCTACTTTGTTTGGACCTCATCAAGAATGCGTCTTGAGAGCACATTCATTACAATCTAATCTGCATGTTGCGTACAGTGTTGCAGTACTGCTGTGGCACTCATGAACAGCTAGTGTGTCATTCATTGGCATTCATTTTTTTCTCTTTTTATTGGTTCACTTCTTTCTTCTGGAATACGCCTTTTGTTACAAAGACTGTCCCACGCGCTGGATATTAAGTGGCTGTCTCTCAGAACCAGAGAGGGGGATCGTGAGGACAATGGTGAGGGAGGAAAGACATGGTGAGGTGAGGGCAAAGGACGGAAGACATGAGGAGGTGAGGGTGAGGGAGAGCAGCATGCACGGTCTGAGGCCGAGGTTGATGCCTCTAAGCGTACTCCGGGCTAACGCTATTTTATGTGCACACAGTTATGAATTTCAGTCTTAGAGCGCCAGTCCATAGGATGAAGGTTACAGGGGAACACGTAGTTTCTGCAGTCTGGAGGCGCACGAGGCGAACAAGAAAGGCGGGGAGCCACACACCTCGAGAACGTCGCCGCGATGAACTACACCGCTGACAATGCTATGCCGAAAAAGGCGCTCTTTAACTAAAAAGGTCTATTTTTAAAAATTGTGTAAATTATTAGTTGAAACACACAGCATTGTGGGCTAACAAGGAAGCGCTGGGCGGGCCGTGCGGATAGTCGCTGGTCCAACGGGAACCGTGGTGCCGCAGTTAGCATTTTCATTATCAGCCCTGAGTCTGTCAGATCATCAGAGTGTAGAGTCAAGCACGAACAAATTATGGTTCGTAATGCTACTGAATTCCCAAGTTCTGAGCTTTGCTTCCCGGAAAGAAGTTCGATTTCAGCTTGGGGGGCGCTTCGAGCATCCGAGGCGAGCGAACGTGTGTCACATGCGCTCCGCAGTTTTCGGGCCCTGGGACCCGGATAATTCGACTGGACTACCAACACTTGAGTTGGAATCGACGCAGCAAGTAACGAGGACCACGAGGATCCGAATTTCAAGCCGGTGGGCCCGATTTTTCGGATTTTATCGGACTTGGAATTTTCCGAGTGGCGGACCCTACGCTAAGCCTAACGAGACCTAGCACGACTACGGGACCCCGCGGCCTCCTCGGTCTCCGCCCGAGGCGAGAAGACCCGGAATGATGTCCCGACCGATCATCCCCAACTACGACCGACCCACGGTGGGAGGACCGACGAGATTTTCGGCAGAATCTCAGATAGAAGACATCGCGACGACTCCCGTGCAGCAGCAGCGGCAAGTCCCGGGCAGACCGGAGGCAGCGGCGATGGCGACGGGGAACCAAGCCCTCGAAAGCAGCACCCCAATGCAAATTTCACAAGTAAGAACCGACACCAACGCAGATTGGGAGATTGCCATGTCGAGACGGCAAAAAAGGCGCCAACAGCGCGGCGAGCGGCAAGTTTTGGCGGGAAATTCCGGAAATCCGGCGGGAAAACCCGGGAATCCCCCCGGGGAATCCCCGAAGCGAGAGGAAGCGCCACCTAGGCGGAGACTTCCGCCGCTGCCGAGAGAAGACCTCAAAATTGTCCTGCGACCGAGGGGACTCGCAGTCAAGGATCTGCAGACGCACCAAGTGGCGCGGGCGGTGGTCATGGCCACCGGGCACGGATGCTAGGTGGAAGACTTGATCATTCGACTACGCAACGGCTCGAACATCATCATCGTTAGCACGAGTAACGAAGAAGCGGCCCAGAAGATCAGAAGCATAACGCAGTTGAACTTTGGAGGCAAGGACTACGCCATTAGTGCCCACGTGGCGGCACCGGAAGGCACGCTGCGTGGCGTTATCCACGGCGTGGACCAAGGAACCTCGCCGGAAGAACTCAAGACCAACCTCAGAACCCGCACGCAAGGAGTAAAGATCCTTGCGGCCCGCATGCTGGGCAACTCTAGCACGGCCGTCATAACCTTCGACGGACCTACGCTCCTGAAGCAAGTATTGTATTACGGCGGGGAGATGTGGTGTTACCCGTACCGGCCAACGAGGCAAGTGTGCTACGCCTGCGGCCAACAGGGGCACCGAATGGACGTCTGCCTGTTCCCGGAATCCAGAAGCTGCCGGCAATGCGGTTGCCGAAACCCGGAGGACATGCACCAGTGCACGCCAAAATGCCTGCTGTGTGGCGGAGACCACGCGGTGGGCACCAAGCACTGCAAACAACGCCTCAAGCCGGCGAGCGAGCTGAGATGGGGCCCCAAACAACGGCAGCGACGCGGACGCAGCCGCAGCCGCGGAAGACGGCCGCGATGGTTCCGGAATGAGAGCCAGGTCCGGAGCGAGTCGCGGAGCCGCAGCCGAAGCCGGAGCCGGGGACCACAAGGCCGGGACGAGCCCTTCCCGCCCCTCGGCAAACCGGGCCAGAAGAAACAGCAAAAGAAGAGCGACGGCACTAAGGTGAGCTGGAGAGACGGCCCTCCCAATTCGCTTTATGCTCCGCACTCAAACACAAACACACAAGACAACCAATTTAGGGAAGAGATTAAGAACCTTAAGCGCGAGCTCGAGCAGAGCCGTAGAGAGTCGAACGAGCTGAGAAGACAGCTCAATGAGCTCATTAGAGAGAAACAGGAGGTGAGAACAGGGCGCTCACCACGTAGAACACCAACCCCTCCCCCTATGGAGACGCAACAAAGCAACAATGAAGGAAACCTCGACAGCAAAATAGAAAATTTCATGGCTCAAATAATAGAGCAAATGAACCAAATGAAAAACGAAATTCAACAAACTCAACAAAAGTTTGCCCTACAGGAGCAAAGCTTTAGGAATTACGTAAAAAATCAAAACACCCAAAGAGTCAATGACGCTAGAGACAGACTATTTAACGAACGAAGGTTCGGCACGGAAACCCAGAGTACAACCAACTTTAACCAATCATGGCAGAACACAAACAACAGGAATTAGAAATTTGGCAGTGGAACTGCAGGGGGTACAAACGCAAGCAAGGCCTCCTCCAGCAATTTATCCACACCCAAGCAACCCCACCAGACGTAATCATCCTGCAGGAAACTAACACCCCCGCACTAAGGGGCTATACATGTCAGGAAAACGGCCGTACGGCAACGCTCATAAGCAACAAAGTAGTAGCCACAGTGCACGACGAAATTAAAGATACCCAAATAGAACACGTATTTACGGAAATAATACCCAAAAAGAAAAGGAAAGCCAACAGCACCTTTATCGTAAACCTATACAGCCCGCCCAGCCAGACCAAAGGGGACTTTATCAGACTCTTTGCGGAGGCGAAAAAGAAGGCGGGACAAAAAGCACTGGTAATTGCGGGCGATTTTAACGCTAAAAGCCCAAAATGGGGCTACCCCAAAGAAGACAAAAAAGGGCGCAGCATATGCACGGCGGCAGAAAGCGTGGGCTGTGAACTTCTAACCGACGAAAATCAACCGACCAGACAAGGAAACAGCGTGAGTCCAGACACGTGTCCCGACCTAAGCTTCGTCAGGGGTGCCAAGAACGCAGAGTGGGGGAACCTGCTCGAGAACCTTGGCAGCGATCACTACATTCTAAGAATCAGCCTTACGGCGGAACAAGTCAGGAGGAAGATTGGCACGGCTCGGCTAACAGATTGGGACGCCTTTAGAGCGCACTGCAAGCAGCTCGAAGGAGGAACCATCGAATCGGCGGAGAACTGGAGCCAACAACTAAGACAAATCCAGGACCTCTTCACCAAAGAGGTAGTTAGAACAGAACAGACACCCGAGGTGGACAAGCGGCTACTAAGGCTATGGGAGGCAAGACGCGGACTCACCAAGCGGTGGAAGAAACAAAAACTCAATAGAAAACTCAAAAAGAAAATTGCGGACATTACCAGGCAGGCGGAGGAGTACGCGAACCAGCTGGCAAGACAGGGATGGCAACAGTTTAGCAACTCGCTGAACGGCACCCTCAGCACGGCTAGGACGTGGCAGATCCTCAAGGCCCTCTTGGATCCGAGCAAAAACAAATCGGAAAGCAGCAAAGCGATACAGCGGCTAACCCATCAATACCAAGGAACAGACGAGCAACTACTAGAGGAAGTCAAGGTCAAATGCTACGGCAAAGACCAAGTCGAAAGTTACAAAGAAGAATACCGCGGAGAAGACAACCCCACGATGGACAGACCCATCACGAGAGAAGAAGTGATGGAAGCGGTCGCGTCGGCAACAAAAAACAGAGCGGCAGGAGCAGAAGAGATCCGAAACTCCTTAATTCGCAACCTCAACGACGAGGCAATAGACCAACTGACCAAATATCTAAACACGCTATGGCAGGAAGGAAGAGTCCCGGCGGAATGGAAACACGCCGTCGTCGTGATGATCCCGAAACCAGGCAAGAAACTACAGATAGAGAACCTCAGGCCGATATCACTCACGTCGTGCCTGGGGAAGCTCTATGAGAAAATAATAACCAGAAGAATCCAAAATCATCTAGAAAAGGAGCAACTGTACCCGGGCAGCATGTTTGGGTTAAGAGCCAACCTATCCACGCAAGACGTGCTACTCCAAGGAAGTGCTCGAAACGATGCCATAAGCGGGCGAAAACGTGGTCATGGCCATCGACATAAAGGGGGCCTTTGACAACGTGAGCCACGTCGCCATCATGGAGGGCCTGAACGACGCCAACTGCGGAAAGAAAACCCACGACTACGTCAGGGACTTTCTCAGCAACAGAACGGCAACGGTAGGGCTAGGCGAGCTATGAAGCGACGTCTTCCACACCCCGTGTAAAGGCACACGTCAAGGCTCGGTCATCTCGCCCGTCCTCTTCAACGTGGCAATGATTGGACTAGTAAACAAACTAAAGAGGATCGAGGGAATTCAGCACGCGATGTACGCCGACGACATCACGGTCTGGACCACCCGGGGATCCCTAGGCGAAAAACAAGAAAGGCTGCAAGAAGCTGCCACCTGCTTGGAAAATTACAAAAAGGAAAGAGGACTGCGGTGCTCGACAGAAAAATCGGAGCTCCTCAGAATCGGCAGACATCCCACCCAAGCAACCCTGGAAGTCACCCTCGAGGGTCAACTCATACCCGAAAAGAACATGATAAGAATCTTGGGCATGTGGCTACAAGGCAGCCGCAAATGCAGTCACACCATTAGCCTGCTAAGCAAAGCGGCAGAGCAGGTGGGCCGCATGATCAACCGCGTGTCTCAAAAGAGATACGGCATGAGAGAGGAAGACACCCTCAAGCTAGTAAACAGCCTCATAGTCAGCCGAGTTACGTACTCCCTGCCGTACCACGCAACCACCAAGGCGGAAAGAGAACAAGCCGACACCATCCTGAGGAAGTCTTACAAGACGGCTCTCCACTTACCCAGAAACACGTCAACCGAGAAACTGCTACAATTAGGCATCAGCAACACTTTCGACGAACTCGCGGAAGCGCTGCTCGGAGCACAAAAAGTCAGACTAAGAGGCACTCCTGCGGGAGGGGCGCTCCTGAAAAGGCTGGGTCGGGACACTCGCGGACTGACACACAGATACGCGGAGATGCCGGACCACCTTCGAGAACCTTTAACGTTAAGCCCATACCGAGAAATATGGACCCTAACTTTCACGCAAACCGACGCAAGGCTAGGGCGGAGTACGTAGAGAAAACGCTAGCCTCGGAAGAAAACACAGTATACACGGACGCTGCCGTCTACCCGTGCGGGTCAGAACACGCAGCCGCACTGGTAGTCGTAGACAGCAAAGGAAGAATGCTAACGAGCGCCGCAGCAAAAGTCGCGGGCGCAGCGGAGGCCGAGGAAATTGCCGTCGCGCTGGCGGCAGCAGAAGGCTACAGAACTGGTCTCCCACTCAACATACTAACAGATTCGAAGGAAACGTGCAAAAACTATACAAAGGGCAGAGTCAGCAAAACGGCCCTTATGATACTCGGCGGGGTAGCCCCTGCAGGGTTGGAAAAATTCGGACATAATTTAATTTGGATCCCAGGCCACGCGGGAATAGAGGGGAACGAAAGGGCGGACAGCTTAGCTCGCGGGGAAGCAATCCGAGCCGGGCAGTCACACGCCCCGGGTCTTCACCTTCAAGCCTGCGAGGGGGGATACACAGAACTTTTAAACCTATGCAAAGGCGTCAGGATTAGATACCCGCCACCGCACAAAGCTCTGACAAAGGAGGAGGCCACTGCTTGGCGCAGATTGCAAACGAACTCCTTCCCCAATTTATATATACTAAGCAAAATGTACCCATCGCAATACAGGGACACCTGTCCGTGGTGCGGAGCCATACCCACACTCTACCACATCACATGGAATGCGAACGTAACGAGGCATTTCACAAACACAAACACCCGAGTGCGGAGCAATGGGAGATCCGTCTCACCACTCAGTGGAGCCTCAGTGGAGCCTTGGAATAGGGGCCCACCCTTGCTGAAAGAAGACTCTAGTCGCCGGCGCAAGCACGAAGACGACGGAGCCTTCGATCCGCGAATCCCTTTGGAAATCAATAAATGTTTTCACTCACTCACTCGATTTCAGCTTAAAGAGGTTTCAAACAACTGCTGCAGCAGAAAAATACTTCTACGAAATTACACTGTCAAATCACAGCCTGTTGGCGGTGTTGATGTCGAAAATATGAGAACTTCTCACACTGTGAGAAGTTCAGTGCAGTCGTATCTTTCGATTTTCGCTGTAATTGCTGTATGACAATCGGTGCCGCAGTGTGGTGGGCAAAGCCAACCACAGTAGCCTTACCATAGAAAAAAAGCAATAGCCTAACCACGTTGGTCGGAATCATCTCTGTTTCGGCCTCGCATTGCACGAAATGCTAAAAAATTGCCGTTGATTACGTTACTTCTTAAGACAAAATTTGATCGCAGCTCACCAGCTGTTCCAGCTTTTCGGTAGATTGAGGCATGGAATTCGAGCTAGAGACATATGTACAATTACAGACCTGTTATTTTTCATACATATTTTTTTTTGAAGAAGCACTCCAAAAACAGTTTTTGAGTGTCATGAAGGAAGCTTTGTGGTCGGAGAAATAGATGGACATATGCTCGACTTGCCGCACCAATGCCTGGTTCTCAAGGACGAGGTCTATGGAAGTGTTTCGCGAGGTTGTCACAGGCGTGGGAGGTGTTACGAATGAGAGGAACGGGATGTTCTCACGCATAAGTGGTAAGAAATTCCTGTTTGTTTTTATGTATACATTAATGTCCCGGCGGCCTCCGCTTTGGCGCCGCGAACGGCAGGGTCTTCTCGGTAGCGGTGCTTAGCCATTGCTACAGCGACGCGCACTCCTGGATCATCACAACTTGCACACTGGATCACTGCGCACCACTCCGCCCACTCTAGATCATCGCCTTTCGTAGTGACGAATGGCGGCGGCTATGCCTTTCGGCTTGGGCGTGCGGGTGAAATGTCGCCAGGAGCGCGCGCATCTAGAGCAGTGCGCTGCCACGTCTGCGGAGTTGGTTACAAGGGGCCCCGGCGATGCCGGGAAACGAGGAGCGGTCGCCAAAGAGCTGCGCTCTGAAAGAGTAAGTTGTACTGCTCACCAAATAACAGGAACACATCTCCTGGTTTATTTCTGTCCGTGGTGAGACGTGTGACCACGTAATCGCGCGCCTGATTTTATGAAGCATATTTCTTGGAGGCATGGCAGAGAATTGACACTCAGCGTTTGGGTAACGCTATACGTGCAAGCGAAAAAATCACAGGCGGCTTAGTTTGGCGTTACCCCCGAATTATCTTGCGCTAGCACCATTAGCCCTAAATTTGCATGGTTTATCTTCACTTGCGATGCATTTGCTTCAACGGAGCTGGCTTCATTCGGGTGAAATACTTATAGTGTGAGTTTGCGTGATAGTGCATAATTTTACACTTGTACTGCGGTAGAACCGGTCAATTATTTGCATTCATACGTCCATGGGAGTCCTCATTCCCCTCCTGGCGCAGAGGTGCAGCGATTAAACAACGCGCCAAGGCCTTGCGATGGCAGGTGTTGCCATTGGCAGCGCTTATGAGACCCATGATGTTCTTGAGGAATCTCTCGCGACTAATCATTAATTGAACTACTACGGTGTGAAGCTTCCTCATAATCCGGTGGGCAGCTTGTGAAGACGTCAGAAAGTCACGTTACTAAGATGGCCCACGTGCTAGAAGCAGGCTTCGGGCAGAAACATAATTGGTTTTTGGGGAAAGGAAATGGCGCAGTATCTGTTTCATATATCGGGCAGAGAATAATAATAATAATAATTGGTTTTTGGGGAAAGGAAATGGCGCAGTATCTGTCTCACATATCGTTGGACACCTGAACCGCGCCGTAAGGGAAGGGATAATGGAGGGAGTGAAAGAAGAAAGCAAGAATGAGGTGCAGTAGTGGAGGGCTCCGGAATAATTTCGACCACCTGGGGATCTTTAATACCCCCGTCACAAGCGCACTTTCAATCCTCATTGAGTCAATGCTCATCGAACTCAATGCGGATGGACGGTTGTTACACGGCCACTTTCAAGCGCAATCGAGCTCGATCCTGCTTGACTCGATGCCGATTCCTCAAGAGTGCTTGAGGTTCCAAGCACCATCGAAAACACTCTCGCACTCATGAAGCTATAAAAATAAACACAAGTTAACAAAACCAAACCGCAATTGTTGTCGTTGTAATTGATTAAAATGTATTACAGAACATTTTTCAGGTACTATGCCTGCTTATCTGCAAACATTTGAAAATAATCTCTACACCACGCTCCAAGCTTCGCCGTCAGTGTAAACAAAGATGGCGTCCTCCTGCTGGTCGGCGCGAAAACTGTGGAGCGAGCGCGAGACAGCCGCTCTCATCGACTGCTGGCACGACCGCTTAAATAATTTGCGGCGCCAGAAGAGAAACGCCGCAGTCAATGCAGAAATCGCGGAGGCGTTGCGGGCCCTCGGGTTGCATCGCACAGCAGCAGGGGTGCGCCACAAAAACCTGGCGCAGATACGCAATGTTCCGATTTGGCTACGGATTTGGCTGCCGCTGCTCCCGATTGCAGTGTTGCCGGATATCGCCATGTTATGGCTATCGGCGGAACATTTGGCGCCACCTAACACACATGAGGTAAACTTCTCAATGAGCATTGAAAATGCCCGTGTAGCACCAAATCTTTCGAGCGTGCTCGAAAACCTCGATGCAGATCGAGCTCAATGAGGATCGAAAGTGCCCGTGTGACAGGGGTATAACGTGCACTGACATCGCACAGCACATGGGCGCCTTAGCGTTTTTCCTCCATAAAAACGAAGCCGCCGCGGTCGGGTTCGAACCCGGGAACTCCGGATCAGTAGTCGAGTGCCCTAACCACTGAGCCACCGCGGCGGGTGGGCAGAGAATGAAAATTGGTTTTTCGGGATGGAGCATGCCAGGGCGGCAGGCCAGGTTGCGCTGCTGCTACTACTGGACGTCTCGGGCGCTTTTGACAACGTTCACCGCGCACCAGTTCTCGCGGTGCTTGAGGGGGCTGGTGTGAGCGGGCGCCTTTTGTGATACGTTCATGGCTGCCTGAGCGGGCGCACCATGCGCGTAAGAGTAGGGGGTAAGCTCTCCAAGCCTCGCCCAGTCGACATGGGCGTGCCGCAGTGCTCTGTCCTATCACCATTTCTGTTTATTGTGGCCATGTTGGTGTTCCCGGCCTCCCTCTCCACGAGCGGCCGAATTCATGTGTACATGTCCATATATGCAGACGACATAGCTCTGTGGGGCCGGGGAACACCGGGCGAGGCGTAGCGCGTGCGGGGGTGCCTTCAGGGAGCCCTGACCACAATCGATGCCAGCTTGCGCGGCCTTGGTAATCGCTGAGCGCGGACAAATCGGTGGTCATGGCCTGCGTTTCGCGCTCGCGCGCGCACCTTGCGCCACTGTCACTGGACGGGACTCCGATTCCTTGGCGTAAATCGGTGCGGTACCTTGGCCTGGACATCGACTGGCGCCTTTCCTTCCGCCCAGCGACGACCAAGGCCGGTCTGCAGATGAAGAGGATCACCGCCGCCGTGCACAAGCTCACCGCTCCAGGCCAGGGCAACTGCCAGCAAGTCGCGCTGCGTCTATACAATGCCGCAGCTTTGGGGGCGGTGCTCTATGCGCTGCCGCTCGTCACGGTGCGCAAGCCGTGCTGGCAGAAACTCGAGCTTCAGCACCGCAAGTCCCTGCGCGTGTGCCTAGGCCTACCCAAAAACTCGCAGTGCTCGCAGTGCCCACCCCCCTACGGCTCCTGCGCGCCCTGGCCTGCCGCCTCGGAGGTACAGCGAGAGATCGTCGGCATCGGGAAAGCGGAGCACACCCCTCTGTTCTGTGCAGCAGCTGGCCAGAGCCGTCATACACGAGGAGCTCCAGGTCCATCTCCTCGTGTACACCGACGGCTCAGTGGCCCGCGACGGCTGCTCCCTTGCTGCGGCGGCCACCATCCCCGCCCTGCGACTGCACAGCCAGCCACACGCAGCCTTCCTGGGCTCCTCCACCACGGCGGAGTTGATGGGGATCCGGCTCGGGCTGGACCTGCTGCTCACCCTCGTCCCTCCGCCGCCCAGGAGTGCTCTGCTGTGCCACTCCCGCGCCTCCCTCAGCCGCCTGCAATCTAATGGCCGCAGTACCCCACTAGTGCGGGAAATTCGCTCGCGCATCGAGCGCCTCGCGCATGGAGGTTGTGCCGTGCGTGCACAGTGGGTGCCCGGTCACTGTGGCATCGCCGGCAACGAAGAAGCTGACGACCTCGCGACCGCTGCACATGAACTACCTGCCAGCGATCTGCCCCTTGCGCTGTAGGACGTGCGTGCGGCCATCCATGACCATCTCCGAAAGCAGCACCACGACCCACGCATCGCGGGAGGTGAGCGCATCGACAGTGTCACGGGCTGTCGCGCACTTACACGGTCACAACGTGTAATGATCCTCCGCGCGCGCATTGGCTGTGTGTGGCCCGGGGAACGACGGGTGCGTCACGGAATCGCAACGAGTGATGTGTGTGACGGATGCGGTGCAGTGGAAACACTAGAACACCTGCTCCTTCACTGTACCGCGTTCGCCGATGCTCGTCGCGAAAGCTCGCGGCCTATAGGGCGCAGAGCATACTACCTGACTCCATCAAGATGCTATTGTGGCCGCAGGGCAGTGCGCGCACTCGTGAGGGAACTTTGATTATCCTCTGTGCCTTCCTCGAACACACGGCCTTGACGTCCCGTCTGTTCTCCGTCAGGTAGTTACACGCAGTGACTGAACGCTCCGCGAGTTCTACCTTGAACGAATAATAACTTGACGCCCCACTCCAGTTGTAACCAACACAGTGCTGTGCGCGTGTGTGATTTAATTCCTCTGCAATGAACAAATCACGTGCATAACCTGGACACATTTCTTATTGTGTAAAGAGTTTGTACATATTGCTTCTCCCCCCATCCCCTGTCCCCTGTCCTTCCTGTCCTCTCACCTCTTTCATTTCATTTCTTCATTCTGCCTGCTGTCCTTTATTTCCGCTGCCCCAGCTCAGGTGCGTCAGTATCGATGGCAGATGCCGGGGCAAGCAAAAATCTTTTCCTTCCTTTTTACTATTATTTTTAATAAAACCACTACCACTACCCCCACCTTGTCGGGATGGGAAATGGCGCAGTATCTGTTTCACACGTCTCGGCGGACACCTGAACAGCGCCGTAAGGGAAGGGATAAAGGAGGGAGTGAAAGAAGAAAGAGGTGCCGTACATGAGTGCTCCGGAATAATTTCGACCACCTGGGAATCTTTAACGTGCACTGGCGTTGCACAGCACACGGGCGCCTTAGCGTTTCGCCTCCAAAGAAACGCAACTGCCGCGGTCGGGTTCGAGCCCGGGAACTCCGGATCAGTAGCTGAGCGCTCTAACCTAGGAGCCACCGCGGCGGGTAACCGCTTCGTGCAGACGACCGCTTTTCAGCGCAGTGGAAGCGCTAGGAAACTAGAATGGCAACCACAGGAATCGTTTACTCTTGACTCGGGGGCTAGTCATGATCATTATTCAGTCCAAATGCTGCATTTCAGTGACTTGTTTGAATTTTAACTGGTTTCAATAATTTTTTTTATCTTAAGCGACTGCTTAAGAGCCTCACTGCAGCGGAGAGCCGGCATCACAGCAGGGGAAGATAATAAAGAATTAAAAAATCTTCACAGCTTTGGATTTGATCCGAACCCGCGGCGGTGCTAAAAAATCAATTCCGCTAGCCACTGCTTCAGACCACTATGCCATCGCCACAGCTTTTTTAAATTATATATTTATTTCACTGAAATTATATTCTATTTACGTGGTGCCAGGGCAAACCTAGGTTAGAGCATGTCACATGAACACGCCCTAAGGTAGACAGCCTAGAATAGACCACCGAGTGTTACGCAGGGGAGCACTTGCTGGCCAGTCAGGATGAGCAAGCGCAACGATTTCTCTCAACGGTTCGAAGCCCCCAAGGGCCGTTTTCGGTTACAGAATATCTGATACGGTTCTCATTTGAACCCAACATATTTTTGGAAATGTGGCGGTGTGCTTGAAGGTTGCTTCACTTCCGCCACTGGTTGGCCCGGTATTGACCTGCCTCCGGGATTGGCCTGGGACATTATAGCGCGCGTCTTTTCTATCCTATCCTTCTATCCTATCTTTAACCTCTCCTACTTTCTGTACGTGGTAGTGATTGTGGCTCAGCTTGAGCCAGTGGGCAGGCCTGTGCACTTTCCTTTTCATTTTTCTTGGCAACAACAGAAGAAGAAGCCGAGCCACGATGGCAGCTGTCAAGTGCGGCGTCCTAGACTAAGGATTGACCTCGGCGACCAGTGACCCGTTAGGGTGAAGAGTACTTTAAATTTAATAATATTAATAATAATTGGTTTTTTTTGGGGGAAAGGAAATGGCGCAGTATCTGTCTCATATATCTTTGGACACCTGAACCGCGCCTTAAGGGAAGAGATAAAGGAGGGAGTGAAAGAAGGAAGGAAGAATAGGTGCCGTAGTGGAGGGCTCCGGAATAATTTCGACCACCTGGAGATCTTTAACCTGCAAATTCGCAAATAGTCTTTTTTATCCATGCATCCTTTACGGTGCGTTTCAGATGTCCATCGGGATAAGAGAGACAGATGCTGCCCCCTTCCCTTTCCTCAAAAACCAATTTAAAATACATTTTTCACCGCTCAGGGCTAGCAAAAAATCTTTTCCTTCCTTTTTACTATTATTTTTATTACAACCACTACCACCACCACCGCTCAGGAATGATATATCTACCGTGCGTTTTCTTTGCAAGGTGCTACTGCTGCAATATTTGGCTAATTTTGGTGAATTGTAGTACAAATATTCAAATAAAACTTTTTCGTTTTCCAGAACCCGGAACAGTATACTCAATGTGCACTTATTCGCTAAAAACGGGACGAAAGAGACAAAAATGCAGTCAGTAAAAATCCAGTGCTCTTTCCAGCGTTTAATGCAATGGCATCGAGTGTATGCAAGACAAAAGTATCTCCCTCCTTTAGCATTTAAATCAAGGTTGTCCACATCCTCTTGTGAAGTATTTAGGGCGCATTGTGCTATACTTAAAAGAAATTAGTGTGAATTATCCCAGACAATCCAGAATATACAAAGCGAAAGCGAGATTGATATCTCTCCTGACACATGAGGCCGGTTGTGCGGCTTTTCTTTCGTGAACACGAAGGTGTTTGCAAAGTTTTTAACCTGAATGAACTCTATGAACACCGTCGGATCACTTGGTTTATATGGTTTTTGAGGAAAGTAAATGGCAAAGTAACCGTCTCACATATCTCGGTGGACACCCGTACCATGTCGTAAAGGAATAGATAAAAGAGAGAGAAAGAGAAAACTGAAAATTGAAAATAGGATTTTGACAACAGGCGCGGCACTGCGCAGCGGCGGAACATCTCGGGCTCGGTGCTACTAGTTGCGCACGAGCAGTAGTGACTAGGGAGCGAGAGAGAGAGAAAAAACCGGCAGTAGCCAACACCTCCTATATACTCTCAAGGCCTGCGCCCAAAGTGTCGTGACGTCAGCGACGTCACGGGGCGGCGGCCGAACCGCTCCCGCTCGCCCGAGCGCGGTGCGTGCCGAACCGCCGAATACGCGATAGTGCTACTGTGTGACGGATGCGGTGCAGTAGAAACTCTAGAACACCTGCTCCTTCGCTGCTCCGCGTTCGCCGATGCTCGTCGCGATATGCTCGCGGCCTATAGGGCGCAGGGCATACTACCAGACTCCATCAAGACGCTATTGTGGCCGCAGGGCAGTGCGCGCACTCGTGAGCGAACTTTGGTGAGCCTCTGTGCATTCCTCGAACACACGGGCTTGACGTCCCGTCTGTTCTCCGTCAGGTAGTTACACGCAGTGATAGAACGCTCCGCGAGTTCTACGTTGAACGATTAATAACTTGACGCCCCACTCCAGTTGTAACCAACGCAGTGCTGTGCGCATGTGTGATTTAATTCCTCTAAAATGGACTAATCACGCGCACAACCTGGACACATTTCTTATTGTGTAAATAGTTTGTACATATTACTTCTCCCCCTATCCTCTCTTCCTGTCTCTCACCTCTTTAATTTCATTTCTCCCTTCTGCCTGCTGTCCTTTATTTCCGCTGCTCCAGCTCAGGTGCTTCAGTATCGATGGCAGATGCCGGGGCTAGCAAAAATCTTTTCCTTCCTTTTTACTATTATTTTTTAATAAAACCACCACCACCACCCCGTTTCAGAAAGTGTCCTCTTGCTCTTTACACGCAATTCAGTTTCCTAGTTGCTAACATTTAATGAAAAGTATTGCACGCTAGCATTGAGGATGCCTGAACGGTCTGGAACATTAAATTATCAGAACTGCAAAGCACAATACGCACTACTTCCTTCAAAATCGACGCAGTAGACCTAGGCTTGTTTTCTTAGCGGTGGTCACTGAACTAGCGGAAATATCAACCCAAATGTTACAAAACATACAGAAACCGCAATGCGCAGCGTTTATTTGAAAAGATTCACAAAGCTTTAGTGACACAGCATTAACACATTGTAAGAGGAGCATACAAGAGGGTAGTTTGCAAAATAAGCCCAAAAGAACAAGTACCGTGAACTGTAATGCCTCTGAAATTCAAATTATTGCAATGTGTAACCCATACATACAAGGCAGTTAAAATAGAGTGTGGGGATATCAGCAAAGAATACTCACAAGTATGATACAGCATAAATTAGGTATGCAAAAGTTTTTTTATTGCAATATAGTCAATTATTGCTCTTCTTGTGATTAATTGAATTCACCAGATCCTTAAACACTACACTGACATTGAAATTCACAAGAAGCGTATAGATTTGGAGCAGAAAAAGAAAATAGTGTATACAAAGTTAAAATAAAAGGGTGCTCGTTTGCACAAAATAAGCCGGTTTATTTACAAGCAGCAGCACACAATACACAATGTACATGGCACATGAAAACAACTCAGAAGCAGTGCATACATAACATTCAGAATCATTCATTTTGAACAATAGCCAACAGAATGGAAAGACATCAGTGTAGTACTAAAGCACAAATGCTCATTTCTCAGTAAAGATACGAGCTTTCCTTTTTTTTCATTTTCTTTTGCAACACGTGCAAGGTCATTTTTCTGCTTGCAGAGGTTATTCAAAAGTATGTTTGTTGCACAGTTTGCTAGCAAACTGGTTAACTGTTCATATGTGTGCCCTTTCATGCATGTTATATTTCCTCACTTTCCGGAAGAGATTCCACTATGAGTTTGCTGACCAGCTTCTTTTGGTTAGAACCACTCAGGAACTCTGCACAATTTTCTTTCTCAGCAAGCTTCTTCACTATGACTTCTGCATGCATTACAAGGGCGACAACAAATGGTGATGGAAATTTTAAACCACCTCGATCCAATTGTCTGATTAATGAATTAGTGTCATCATCATCATCCTCTGCTTGAGCCTGCTCTCTGGCAGTGACCAGATTTTCCCGGCAAGTGTCGCACTTGAGTGCTTTCAATGCAGCATGCGCACAGTATCCCGCAACGTAGGCAACAACAGGCATGCGAGAACTTAGAGCATTTAGGTCACTCCCAGTGACAGAAATAGAGAAAGTGCTCTCCACGCTGCTCGAAGTACTGCTTTCTATGTTCTGCAAGTCATCAGCAGTTATTACAGGCAGTGTGTTCTGCAGACGTATTCTCCCCTCACTTTCATAGAGCTGCCGCACTGATATATGATACTGGCTGCCTGCCAGCTGTCTATATTGCCCGAAGCGGCTCTCCAGGCAGTCGGTCTGAATTTTGCCGAGCAACACATATCTGTGGCCAAGCTCCTGCAAACAGTACTTTGCAAACTCCGAAAGTGAGTACACGGATAACCTCAATGCACTGAGCGTTTCTTTGGTGAGAATTCCAGCGTCATGTTTAAGGAATTCCCAAACATCCAGCCATGTGATCATGGCATTCAGAAAAAGAATTTTGGGATCATTCTCAGTTCTTGAAATTGGCTCTTCAAAAATGTTGCGGTGGTGGATGCCCTTCAAAGGTGTCTTTACATTAACGATGCTCCACCACCGAACAATAATCGTGATGAAGTCTGCTGTTGATTCCGCGTGGTGTAAAGCTGGTTCACTCTTATTAGCCCTCAAGGCTTCCGCTACAAATGGGCTGAAAACCTGCAATGCCAACTTGACATTTTGGCGCTCCAAATTGCTGGGATTTAGTGCCCTAGAGGTTAATCCATATCCACACTTCAAAAGTTCTGCTGCTTCTTGTTTATACAGCTCTCTTACATCCTTAAATGATGCCCAATCGATACGATCAGGATGGATGCTGTTGTTGGACAGGTCAAAATGGGGGTAAAAAAGACATGTGCCTGGGTTTTTTTGATTGATCCAATTATTCCGAATGCTTTTCAAAAGGTGTGCCGCATCAACCACATAAAAAAGTGGTCGTGAAGGGTCTGCAGGATGTGGGTAAAGAATTCTTAATTTATATGGTTTTGAAAACATCATCATAGTTTTTCTGTTCAGTGAATTGTTGTCGGAGACAACTGCCAAAACCTTGTAGCCTATATGCTCCAAGCGTAGAATAACCTTCTTTAGAATGTCATGCAGCTGGTCGGCAGTCATCGTTTTCACAGGAACAATGTGTGCCACTTCTTTAAAACAACTGAGAAGACTTTGAATCATGAATACACGAGCAGACGTTGCAGCATCACTAGAATTGACTGCAGCACCACAAATGTTTCCGCCTTTATAACCTAGCCAAGGTTTAACATGCATTTCGTCTAGCATCAAGATGACCTGGTGCTCATGGGGCTTCAGCTGCTTGAATCTCTGCGCCACATACTGTAGAAAAGTATTGTCTGATGACTCGGCTTCAGGAGACATTTGGAATGAGGAGCAAACCTTCCTTATGGTGCTCGGATGGGGCAATGTCAGTGCGCTTGTACTTCTGAAGAACTTATAAGCATGAGCTGATATTGTGCACAGAATGCACGCAGACACCATCAGCTGTGCATTGTACTGAATGCGACTTGTACTAAGCAGCAATAACTGATCTTTTAAAAATTTTAGTCTCTCTTTTTTTTTGATGTGCAATACTAATCTCCAGCTTCTCAAGAAGCGCACTTATAGCAGTGAATAAGTGCTCACAGCTTTGGTTTTCAGCGGCCTGGTTATTCAGCGGATAACAAGCAAAGATTTTCCAAAATCAACAGCAGTGAATGTACATCATGAACCTTTTCGGGTACAACACTGCTCCCAAGCTTCGAGATAGAAGCTCCTTGAAAACATGCGGAAACGCGGAGATCATCAAACACTGTCACAGAAGCTTTCAGGCACGGTTCACTTCTGTCCACTATGTTCAAAAACATTGCACACTTTCTCTCATAGATTACAGTCCAGGGTTCTGGCACTGATTGTGCTAGAAGGCATGGTTTTCATTTCTTCAAGTGTTGAAAAACAAAACTTTTTCTTCTCGGCTGCGAACGAAGCAAGAGAGTCTTGAAGCGCACGAGAGAGATGATAAGCTTCCTCCCTGCTTCTTTTCACATCGGGCGCCTCTCTCGACGTCTGCTGCGCCTTCGAAAAATACGAAGGGCAGCCCGGAAATATAGTGGGTACGGAACCATGGCGTAAACGCGGCACCGGCAACGACACTTCAATCACCTTCCCAGTCGTTGAATCAGTGTACGCTGTCGTTTGCTCGATGCATTTCGAGTCGAAATGATCAGCGCACACCTGCATAGAAAAAATATGGTTTTCAGAAATACATTCGTCTTGGATAAATAAAAGCATCGGCTAGCTATTTTTAAGGCGATGTCAGCAATGCGATAAATTCACAGCACGTCCGACTGTTTGCAGACTGCACGCACAAGCATGACATTCTCCAACAAACAGTGCGTGTAGAAGAAGAACAGCCGCATAAATACTAATGAAAGAGTTTTACCTTGGTGTACGCAGTTGGCGTGAAGTCTTTTCGAGGAATGGCACGCATCCACTTTTTCAGCGTGCACTCATCTTTGGGGAACGAAAAAACTTGCACTTTTTTCCCAGTAACGTAATTGCCGGTGCATCCCGGCACACAACACTTGTTCGGCATCGTACATGCAGTCGAGGACACAACAATGCGAACAATTATCCACCTCAGCTGCAGCCGACGAAGCACAAAACACAAAACAAGGAACCACGTTTTCAGCGACAGCGGCGAAGCCTAACAGCCGGACGAACACGCCGCGGCGGAAGCAAGCAGAGTGATGGCGCTGCCGCTGGGGCTGCGCTGCTGGGCAGGCCGGTCTAGGCCGGCGGCTAGTGACGTCAGAGGTGAAGGCGCAGGCCTTGACAAGTATATAGGAGGTGTTGTCGTAGCTCGACTGTGCGAGGATACACGTAGCGAAACCTAAGGCATAGCATAGTTAGCCTTGGTTATTCTTGATTGCAAGTCCGCGTCAGTCTGGTTGTCTAGCTATGTTGTCGCATTAAAGACGACAGAAGTGCGGTTGCTGCGCACGAAAGCTCTCCTTTTCAATCCTCCGACATATCAGGCGTGCGACGCAGCTGGCGAACGGAGCGGAGGCGAGCGCAACGACGAGGAACGCGGTGTGACGTCATACCAAACGACGGCGACGGCGAGCCGCGCGGTGTGACGTCATGCCAGATGGCGCGGCGAGCGCGCAAAGCAGAGTAACTTTCTAACTTATCTCGGTGGATGCCCGACCAGCGCCGTAAAGGAAGGGATAAAGGACAGAGGGGAAGAAGGAAGTTGAATTTTGAGGAAAGGTGCGGCGCTGCGCAGCGGCGGAACACCTGCGGCACGGTGCTACTAGTGGCGCATGCGCAGATGTCACTAGAGAGCGAGAGAGAGAAAGGCGCCGTGTGTCGTCACTGCTCCTCGCGCATGCGCAGCTCGGCTCTCCAGGAATCACGCTAAACTGTTCAACCTGCGCCCAGTAAAGCGTTAGCTTTAAAATTATGCGATCAGCCCGCCGCGGTGGCTCAGTGGTTAGCGCACTCGGCTACTGATCCGGAGTACCCGTGTTTGAACTCGACCGCGGCGGACGCGTTTCACCTCCGTCGAAGCGCGGCCACCGCGGTGGGGTTCGATCTCGGGTACTCCGGATCAGTACTTACCTCCATTGGCAGTCAGCTTACGGTTCGGTCGCATGCTCTTGTGAGCTATTTAGAACGGCTTGTACTTTACGTAAAAAAAAATTAGAGGACGCTTCAGCTTCGCCTTTAAGAGTGGAACGCAACAGCGTATTGCAGCACCGTCAGGGAGTCCACGGAACGCCATCTCCCGTTCGTCGCGACGCCTTGCCCGTTGGACCAATCGCTCTGCTACGTGCGGTGAAATGGACGCGCGGAGCGGCAAACCACGTAGAAGCGCTGCCAGGCGCCTTGCTGAAACGCGCGTGTCTCAAGTTGCAGTCGTAGTTCGTCTACACATCGTTCTCGATAAACCCGATGCCACGAACGCCAGCACAGCTTCAGTGCCAAACGAACTGGCAGCAAGCCGCAAGCTTCGTGGTGAACGCGCTTTGTATGTGCGCTGAGTTGTGCGTTGCTCACCACGCGATTCCTGCGTGCCCGCACAGACCCACTGCGCCTGAACGAGAAGGGCGGGAGGTGCTGCTGTCGAGCGCCATCTGTTGGAGCAGTGGCGTACATTTCGAAGAGGAGGAGGAGGGAGGTAGGAATTTTTCACTCATGGCCAACGCCACGAATGCCGACGACAGCGGCTTTTCTGTGACACGGGGCCCTTAACGCTGTCGCATTAAAATAATGAGATCAACCCTTTGCGGTGGACCCGCCGCGGTGGCTCAGTGGTTAGGGCGCTCGACTACTGATCCGGAGTTAACGGGCTCGAACCCGACCGCGGCGGCTGCATTTTTATGGAGGAAGAACGCTAAGGCGCCCGTGTGCTGTGCGATGTCAGCGCACGTTAAAGATCCCCAGGTGGTCGAAATTATTCCGGAGCCATCCGCTACGGCACCTCTCTCTTCCTTTCTTCTTTAACCCCCTCCTTTATCCCTTCCCTTACGCGCGGTTCAGGTGTCCAACGATATATGAGACAGATACTGCGTCATTTCCTTTCCCCACAAAAAACCAAATATTATTATTATTATTGCGGTGGCTCAGTGGTTAGCATGCTCTGCTGCTGATCCGAAGCACCCGGGTTCGAACCCGACCGCGGCGGCCGTGTTTCGATTGAGGCGAAACGCTAAAGCGCCCATGTGGTGTGCGATGCCAGTGCCCGTTAACGGACCCCAGGTGGTCGAAATTGTTGTTGTTGCTGCCTCAAAATTGATGGCACATACCCACGGTGGAGGATTGGCCAGGGATTGGTGCAGATCCAAACAGGAAAAAACTTATACAGGTTTATCTGAAGTGGCTCATAATTATAGAGGAATCTTAGAGAAGACAATCACGAATTTTGAGAGATCTTTAGGAAATCGGAATGAAAATCAAGGAAACAAAGCGGTGTGGGAAGAATAGATAAATTATAAATAATTAATCATAGAAAATAATTTCCACAGGAAAGTAAAGGCATCGAGAAGTTAAAAAATCTCCCCGTTTTCAATATTATACTTGTGAAGAAGCTGACACACCTGCCTAATGGCATGCCTTTGAAGGTTGCACTGAAGGAGAGGAGGACGGGAAGAGGGGGTCGAAATTATTTCGGAGCCTTCCACTACGACATCACTTTCTTCCTTTTTTCTGTTAGTCCCACCTTTATCCCTTCTCTTAACTCGTGGTTCAGGAGTCTGCCGACATCTGAGACATACTGCGCCACTTCCTTGTCACCGTCTCGTGTCATCATGGAGAAGATTTCATAGCCTTGTGTTATCGCAAACCAAGCTAGGTGTCAGTTATGGGGCAATAACCGAGTGCTCAAAATTTCCCATAATGAAGCTGCCTGTATATTTTCAGAGCTGTAGTGCATTTCCAGTAACGCTGTTGCACGATTTGTGTTTGTAAACTAACCTATACTTACACACCATCTCCTTGATGATGTGTCTGTGATGTTTTCACATATTTGTCTATCAGTGAAGATGTTCTAGCCATTCAGCAGTCATTGTAGCAACTGCACCTTACAAAAATATTAAGCACTGTTGTACAGCGGTCTCCTTGCAGTAGGTACAGCTTTTAGCACAGAGTGAAACCCCTAGCCGCATACTATTAAGGTAAAAGCTTAGCTTTGGTATATACACATCTTATACATGCCAAAATGTTTTCTAGTCCTGAAATTGCATTATGTACACGGTACTGTGCTGTATTTATTGTACAGGTAGCCTCATTATGAAAGAAAACAGGCACTTTGAAATCAATTTTTCAAAAATATTTTTCTTAACGGCACTTGGAAATGCCATATGGTAACTGCACCTCAAGGTAAAGTATGCTTGTATGTACACTGCCTTCTCTGCAATAGAAACACTCGATGTCAAATGCTGTGTCTAAAAAATGCGCTTACTGATGTATGATGCACTAATAAACAGCTTTGGTGTTGTTTTTTGATTCCAACAAGATTCCCAAATATTTCTTGATTTATTTCAGCACGACACTTTTGGTTCCTGCATGTTCATCACACAGGTAATGACCACAGGCACTCCACCAAGCTAAAAGGAGATAGAAGAGAAGGGGCAGGAGGGCTGACATACGCATTGACAAAAGGGAGTGCACAATGATGCTTTTCAAATAATGGGCGAGCTGCTTCAACACCTTTACCGCCTTCAGGAAAAGACTGTGCAACACGCTGCTGAGTGACAGGGAGGTATACTTGCAAACACACTTTCAATGAAGTGCAGCAGATGGGGGCACTTGTATGCCACTGCAGGCTTCTGCCGGCCCATAGGTCGGCCAAGAGCACTAACACTTCACAGTTGCTCACACACTTGCAGATGTGTGTTGTGCACTGACATGAGGCAATGCCAGTGGCAACAGGAACAGTGGCTGATGTGACTCTCCACGCCAGCATGGTGAGTCGTCGCTACAAGCTAGATTTTCCTTCGGAACTGTCGCTGCACCATCCCTAGGTACGCCTGCCTCTGGAGACGGATCGTCCTACAGAGGCCGAAAGTACAGCACCGCATTGCTCTTCTCTGGAGGTAGGTGAGGAGGGATCCTGTCTTTACGAGGTTACCACCCTTTAGAGGTGGCCCGTTGTTACCTGGGTCAGTGGCAGTGTCGCCTGCATCCTCTGCATACAGGGGCGGTGCATTTGAAAGCGCCGGAAGCAGCTCTTCCGTGCACGAATACAGCGCTCAACCACAAATGCTTGAAAGTATGTGGCGTGTTGTACAGGCCTCCTGCTGTGTCGGTTTTGTGATGGCACGCAACTGGTGCAAGCAGTCATGGCTCCAGTGGGTAGACATAGTCTTCTGCATAACAAAAAATCATGCAGCTAAGCATGTTCTTTCACGGTGATCTCAACAGCCTTACAGAACTATGTGCTATGCAATAGAAGACTTGTGCCAAGCAGCCTACATTCAGGCTTTGCGGAATATGGCATTCAAGAGCATACAGGTACGCAAGAGTGAGAGGTATAAGTGAGCACTGCTGTAAGGTCAGTCTTTTACTACTATATCAATATAAATGATGCGCTATGATTGCCTACACAACACAGACGCTGTCAGGTGCATTTTGCTTTGGTTTCTTCAATAGGAAAGGCTATGCATTTCAGCAATGTAATAAGTGTCCTATATTTCTGCTGCAATTATAATAAAGAAATGGGTGGCAATACACTGTATCATAATGCAACGTGTCAGCATTTGTGTAACTAACCAGACTGATCCTTGTAGATTTAGCAGATCCGTGCAAATGCATAGTGCTGGAGCTCAATATATATGATTCCCCATTGCACTTGCGTGAGAGTTTCGTCCCAGCACTTCCCATCGTTTCGTTCGGATAGGCAGAGGATGGCGGGTGTAATCATTCTGTTGTAGTTCTCGACTTCTTCGGTAGCACGAGGCGTCCTAGTTCGTTTTTCAGGTAGATTATGTCGGGCATTTTGCAGTAGTGATTGAACTGTCGGCTAGTGTAGTTGGTGTCTTTATCGGTAATAAATCATCGTGGGGCCCCGAAGATATCAACGAGGTCCCTGATAAAACTTTCTGCGTAGCCCTACGCGGTGCTTTTCACCGCCCGAATGAACACAAACTTAGGGAAACCTTTCACTGCCACAATGACGTGTGTATTTTCGCCCTTGCGGCGGATAAATGGGCCCATGTGACCGATATGAGTGTTGTCCAACAACGCGGCCACTTTTCGATGCTGCCCAGCATGCCAGGTTTTTTCCCGGTGCAAACGTTGGATAGAAACACACTAAGCAGCCTTAGATGTGTCGCTTCATTTAGTGGCATATTCTTGGCAACAAATACTTGCTTTCAAGCAAGGTTATGGTTCTGCCAACTGTGAACCAATCTACAATGTCGTGGCATCGTCTCAAGAGCTGCCAACGTGCCGCTCGTGGCAACACCAATAACAGGTGCACTCACCGTTGTTGCTTGTTCTCCTTAAAAGCCTGCTTTCAACCAGGACACAATCTTTCGTGATGCGCTCTGCTTCCATCGTCTTCGACGACCCATCAAGGGAGGCTATGATTGACTGCAAAGTCCGTCTTCTGTGCTAGCGTCAACCAGTCGTTTTTGGCGAGCTCTGTCAAAAAGACAATAATGCCGTTTTCAACATCAACCTCCTTGGCTTCGGACACAGGAGCCCTGCTGAGGGCATCGACATGGCTCGTTTTACCTCCTGGCCTGTGGCTTGCATCAAAAGCATATTTTTGAAACTGCAGATACCACCTGCCGAAACGTGGCACCAGATATTTCCTTGAATGGGCAGTCGTCAAAGACTTACATTCTGTAACAACAAGGAACTCCTTTCCGTACAGGTGTGGTCTAGGCTTCTGAATTGTTCACGCAACAGTAACATCTCAAGTCTGTAGGAATGTTACCGTTCCCTGTATCGCTTAGTGCCACGGCTAACGTAAGTACATAACGGCATGCATCATTCTGTCTGGTTGCTCTTGCAACAACACTCCCGACACCGACCTTGCAAGCGTTGATATTTATTTCCCTTCGCCCTCCACGCGCGTAAAGTACCAGCGTTGGCTAGCCCGTCAGGTGCCTTTGGAGTTCCCAGAATGGTGGTACATAAGTGCACAAGTGGTACACAAATGCACCTTCCATTTCAGACGCAAATTTATTCAAACTTGGGCGAATCAATCAAAAGTTTTTAGCGCATTGCCGGAGGTATCAAAGTCTATTGTAGATGGAGAGACTTCGCAAGATGCCTTCAAAATGTCTTGTAGAGTAAAAAAAGTAGAACCATTAGAAAGGCTTGAGGATGGCTACAAGATGTACTAAAATATTTAGAAATGTCTTGCAAGCAGTCTACAAGATGTTACGCACATCTTGTCAAGACATCTGATATACTTTTAGTAACTCTCATAGGGGCCTGCGTGCGCTTGCTTACTTTGTATACTGACTTCATTTTCCTGCTACTCTCCATCTTTTTATTCCCTGATCCCGTTCCCCCTGCCCATGGTAGCAAACCGCTTTCTTCTTCTCGTTAGTCTCCCTGTCTTTCCTTATCCTCCTCCTGATCCGCCGCGGTGGCTCAGTGGATTGGGCGCTCGGCTGACAAGTCCAGAAGACGCCGTGTTTTGCTTTCTGTGATGACCTATTGCTATCCAGTGGACGAGCACGTGTTTAGCTGGATGTGATTAAAGCCACGCCGTTTAAGCTTCTCTCTGTGTGGGTTTAAAAGTTGTAAGACAAAATTTATGCGTTTATATAATTGATTTTTGGGGAAAGGAAATTGCGCTGTATCCGTCTCATGCGGCATCGCCGGCAACGAAGAAGCTGACGACCTCGCGACCGCTGCACACCAACTACCTGCCAGCGATCTGCTACTTGCGCTGGAGGACGTGCGTGCGTCCATTCACGACCATCTCCGAAAGCAGCACCCCGACCCACGCATCGCGGGAGGTGAGCGCATCGACAGTGTCACCGGCTGTCGCGCACTTACACGGTCGCAACGTGCAATGATCCTCCGCGCGCGCATTGGCTGCGTGTGGCCCGGGGAACGACGGGTGCGTCACGGAATAGCGACGAGTGATGTGTGTGACGGATGCGGTGCAGTGGAAACACTAGAACATCTGCTCCTTCGCTGCTCCGCGTTCGCCGATGCTCGTCGCGATATGCTCGCGGCCTATAGGGCGCAGGGCGCACTACCAGACTCCATCAAGACGCTATTGTGGCCGCAGGGCAGTGCGCGCACTCGTGAGCGAACTTTGGTGAGCCTCTGTGCATTCCTCGAACACACGGGCTTGACGTCCCGTCTGTTCTCCGTCAGGTAGTTACACGCAGTGACCGAACGCTCCGCGAGTTCTACCTTGAACGATTAATAACTGGACGCCCCACTCCAGTTGTAACCTACACAGTGCTGTGCGCGTGTGTGATTTTATTCCTCTTAAATGAACTAATCACGCGCACAACCTGGACACATCACTTATTGTGTAAATAGTTTGTACATATTACTTCTCCCCCTGTCCTCTATTTCTGTCCTCTCACCTCTTTCACTTCATTTCTCCATTCTGCCTGCTATCCTTTATTTCCGCTGCCCCAGCTCAGGTGCTTCAGTATCGATGGCAGATGCCGGGGCTAGCAAAAATCTTTTCCTTCCTTTTTACTATTATTTTTAATAAAACCACTACCACCACCACCACTCCTGAACCACGCCGTAAGGGAAGGGATAAAGGAGGGAGTGCAAGAAGAAACGAAGGAAAAGGTGCCGTAGTGGAGGGCTCCGGAATAATTTCCACCACCTGGGGATCTTTAACGTGCACTGATATTGCACAGCACACTGGCGCCTTAGCATTTTTCCGCCATAAAAACGCAGCCTGAAGCCACAACCGCGGTAAAATATCGTCTGTTGTTAACTGCTTTTATCGCCACACTTTGTAAATTCAGGTGCCGCAGTCTTTAGATATTCTGCTGTTTGACGCAATTTTTTGTTACCGGCGACAAATTTACATATATAATTCCCTAGAATCTAAGCCAGGAATAAGAGGAGCAGGGTGCAAACGATGGCACGGCAAGCAGCAGAAGCGTCCGACCGTTTTGGCCACGTTTCGATGGAAAATTCGTTTTTGTGGAAACGAAATGGCGCAGTATCTGTCTTGCATATCGGCGGACACCGGAACCGCACCTTAAGGAAAGCGATAAAGGAGGGACTATGACAAGAAATGAAGAAAGAGGTGCTGTAGTGGAGGGCTGAACTCACTGTGCTGCTGCTCATGACGATGAAAACGTGTAATAAAAAATTGGAGGCTGAATATAGGGATGGTGTTGGGTGCTCAGTGCAGTATTCCGTTCGCAAAGGCCGCCGTCGTTGCTCTCTTGAGGGGGCTCGTTGTTCCTCGAGATCATAGCCGGACAGTGTTGCCGCCCATGCTTTGCCGCATCTCACTCACGGCCAGAAATATCCTAGAAAATGTTAGACACATCCCCCTCCGAGACATTGACCTGGAATGGGTCCCGGCGTACGCCGGAAACACCGGAAACGAGGCCGCCAACACACAAGCTCGAGTTAAAGCCGGCCGAGCAGTAGACGGTCCGAACCCGGAGGCAACCGGTGAAGCCCTAACCTCCTATCACGACCACACCACCCATTTTAGACTCGCACGTAGGCAGTTCCCGCCGCCGCACTCCTCCCTGTCAAGGGAGCAGCAGGTGGCGTGGAGAAGACTACAAACCGACTCTTTCCCCAACCCGAATGTGTACTCGCACATATTTATTACAACGCCCAGCCCTAACTGCCGCTTCTGCGGTGCAAAAGCTACTTTAGACCACATAATCTGGGACTGTAAAGCACATCCCCCACCCCCAGATATCATGGCTGCTCCCTCACCTGACGCGTGGCTTTCAGTAAAGGTCAGCGACGACCGAGGCACTCAAGTCAAGGCTGTCGAATGGGCCTGTGCGGTACGAGACCTACATGGTCTGGACCTCACTTACTGACCACGAATCTACACTTTCTTTCAATAAAGTTTTTACTCACTGTAGAGCTATTAGTATGGAAGGCGAATACCATGCCACCTGCAGTCGCGCTAAGATGAACAGCTTAAAGCTACTACTTTTCTTTCCAAGCATTACAGAAAAATTATGGGTTTTGAGGGGAAAATGGTACAGTAAATCTCTCAATTCTTGGTGCATACCTCAACCGCGCCTTGAAGAGAGAGGAAAGGTGTAACTGAAAGCAGAGATAGAGGTTGGCTGGCTGGTTTATGCGGCTTAACATCCCAGAACGCCTCAGGCTATGAGAGAAACCGCAGTGGAGGGTTCCGGAGTAATCCGACCCCCGGTGGCTGAATGGACATGGCGCTCATCTACCGAGCGTATTGCCCGTTTTCCAACCCGACCGTGGCGGCCATGTTTGGATAGAGGCGAACGCAAAAAGCGCCGGTGTGCTTTGGGATTTCAGTGCACGTTAGAGATCCCCACCTGGTCGAAATTATTCCGAAGACCTCCGCTATAGAACCTCTTTGTTCCTTTCTTCTTTCACTCTCTCCTTTATCCCTTCCCTTACGGTTACGCGGTTCGGGTGTCCAACGAGATATGTGAGACAGTTACTGCGCCAGTTCTTTATGAAACCAATTTTTATTTTCATTCTTCAAAAACTGATGATAAGGTAAAACAACGATTTGTAGGATTCGATGTATGCGAAACGCTAAGGCGCCATGTGCTGTGCGATGTCAGTGCACGTTAAAGATCTCTAGGTGGTCGAAATTATTCCGGATCTCTCTACTACGGCACCTCTATATTCCTTTCTTCTTTTACTTCGTCCTTCTTCCCTTTCCTTACAGCGCGTGTTCAGGTGTCCACCGATGTGTGGCACAGAAAACGCGCTATTTTCTTTCGCGAAGAACCAATTTTGAATTTCAATTTTTCAATGGCGAAGAACCAATTTCAATTTCAATTTTTCAATGGCTACAGGCCTATAAAGCTCTCGAATGGTTATTATAAGATTTTCGATGAAGTGCTCGCAAACCGCATCAAGCACTTCATTGCTAACGCTTAGCACATCATTGATATACTCACGATTGATAAAACTTCGTTTTCAGCTGCTTGAGAGTATTGCCTCTTTCGTTCTGGTGATGCGCAGCTTTCCTCATGTATGCCTGATATGCCTTCTTTTGCTTTTGTATGACTCTTTGCGCAGTTCCCCTATTTTTGTAACATGACGCATAGTTTTTTCACTTTTATAACTTTTT